>VDFB02291083.1:0-70899 GCA_007258455.2 Sequoia sempervirens
TTTGCATAGTTATGAAAGAGGAAAGAGGCTTGTCATTTTGGGTATGCATGTTTTGGAACAAGCTTGAACATTTTTCCATTTTTCTCATTTGGGTCTTTCTAGAACCTAGGCCTTCCATGATATTTATGCAGGAAAGAAAACCCTAAATGGAACGTGCATTCCTTTTAGAAAAATAGCATTTTTTGTGAAAAAAATGGGAGAAAAACCCTTTAGAATTATCTATATTTGTGTCTTAATGCAAAAACCCCGAGTGGGTTTGAGTTTTTGTGAAAAAAATGATTTTCAGGTCACAGCCATGAACAAATAATTGGGGTTTTTTGCATTTAAATTTCCTACATTCTTTTGAGACTCTAACACCATATTACCACTCTCTATTTGCTTTCATAGAATACATGCTTAGCTTTTCCAAACATGGCATAATATTCTATCTTTTTCTAGATCTTCAAAATGCTAAAAGTATCACTATACATTAACTAGGCTGAAATTGCACAATAAAATCCTATCTTTGCATGCAATCACCACTGAAATTCTATGTGAAGAAAATCTTGTTGCTTACTGTCACATACATGATTGCTGATTGTGCTACATTTTCTTGTCAGTCATCATGACACTTCCCTTGATGATGACTACCACTTCTTTTGTAAAAAGACTGCCCTTGATATTGACCTAATACTTGACTATCTTTAACTGTCAAGTCTTCTCAACATCTTTCCGAGAGTATGTCTTCATGTAAGATCTATCATGCTTTATGGTCATTTTTTTAGTTGACCTTGAAAAGAATTCATTGTTCTCACACTACAAAGACTGTCCCATTATCACTGTGTACTGTCATCATCCAAGATTGTTATTGTTCATTATTTTTAGGAATAACATCATGAATTATGCATTTGAGTTTTAAATCTCTTCAAACTATTTCATTATCTTGTGGCAGTTACCCTTTGCAACTCACTGTGATAATCCTTTGTCATAGATGTTATCTTGGAAACATGCACATACAAACTTTTGATTGAGCATTTAGACTCAACAATTTATTTTTATCTTGCTCATACTATCATATTGCAGATTTGAGACCATCTTTGCATTGGTCACTTTGAAGAAATATGTATTAGATCACTACAACATACTTTTTCATTTGAAACTCTCTTTTGTATGACTTTATTTAAATGTAGATGGCTGCTCACTATTGATTCCTTTTCATGCTTGGTCTCCTGACGTATATGGTATCTATTTTGATTGTCTCCTTCATTTCTCATGTCTTGTAGTTGTTATGATGCTTAGGGATGCTCTATTGGAATGCACTATACTATCCTTTCAATGAAAGCTTCTCATGTTCCTCAATATTCATGGTAACTCTTTATGTTATGGCTGATCATTTTTCCATGATTGCAATACCTCCTTCATAGATGGTTGTCCATTGATTCTTGTTGTGAGTAATATCAACTAACTATCAATTTGTATTCCTCATTGAATCCTATTCTTGGTTGTCCAATGTGAATAGTACATAGATTTTTCCTTTGTGATATACCTTCATAGAGCCTTGCACTTTACCCTTTGTGATGATCACGTTGCCCTCTTTCACTGCACATGGCTTTTGGCTAAATGACTGTCTACTTGAGACTATACACTAAAATGAAAAGACTCTACCACTAAAATTTTAAATTCACTATTTACATGATCTTCTAAACTGTGTCTTGTGTATCGCTACCTACAGGATTGTCATCTCTTTTGATTGTCCATGTCACTTCACATGACTTTATTGTATTCTTATTGTATGCTTTGACTATCCGCTTGCGAGACTACTACCCACTGTTCTCTTCATTGTATGATTTCTTCATAGTTTATCATTCACTACTAAAGTGAAAACGGGATTCACTTGTTCCTTCAATGAATGTAATGATTTCCCTTTGTAGCTTCATTGCTTACTGACTATGCTTGAACAATGCTTGATAGTTCTTCATTGAAACCAAAAAGGCCTCCCTTGCTATCCTATAGTATGCATTCATTATGGACTGTGCTTGTCATGAGATCATGACTCAGTTTTGAGGATGGTTACCTCTCTAATGCCATGTTGTCCTCTTTATTCACCTAGGACTACCCTTTGCCAACTCTTAAAAGTCACTATCATACTCACTTGGCATCATGACCTTGGCTTAAAAAATGAGTTTCATCTCTTGAATCATGATTGCTTAATGAATACCATTATTTGTATTCACTATCATTTATCTTATTTTAATCCTAATGGGAAAACATATGTCATTTATGGTGGTGACCTAAAGGCTCACAATCCTAAGTGATGTGTGCTTGCTCAATAGGATTAAAGTGAGATGAATTTACCTTCACACCCCTCTTCCTTGGATGATCATTGGAATATGTCTTTTAATGCAACAGTGCATGTTTGTCCTTGTTCTTACTTGTTGCTCCATATGATCATGATGGTTCCAAATAGGACTTGATAGCTCCTCCATTATTTATTGATGGATGCATAATTGAACTTGATGCATCTATAATTGAACTTGATGCATTTGTGCTTTAGTGTTCATATTATCACATAAATCATTTGTTTAAGAAGAGACAAACTATTTTATCTTTGAATGACTATTTTCCTTGTCTTGTTTCCTTCAAAGCTTGTTCTTTGAAAATGATGGCAATGAAATCCAACACACATCATCATTAAAATGGACTTTGGAACCACTTAAGAAGATTGAAATAAATATTTAGTAGAGTATTGTCCCTTTTTGGCATGATGGTAGCCTATTGTTTGATTCATTGTGAAAAGATGAAGAGTAACTTTCTTGATAGTTCACATTGTTTGTTGCATCTTTTGAATCTAATAATGAAAGTTGATCAACTGGTGTGATTCCATATTGATTTAATGCATCAACAATATGTTTATCATTGATTTGATCAAGTTGCTCAATTTCCTATCCCTCCTAAAACACAAGAGGGCAACATGTTGGCCTCAACCCTCGTGGGAGCCACATTTTACTCCACATGCTATAATCAGCTGAAAAAAAATAGTAACAAAGTTTTTTCTTATATCTACACAAGGAATAAAGAAGTTAGATAAACAAATCAAATGATAGGTGTGTTTGATTAATCTTTTTTTTTCTTCGACACCTATGGCATGTTGTATATTTTAATGCTTATGGACATTAGATTATATGTTTATAGATGTTTTGCAAATATATTGATTAGTGACCTTTCATTGCTCTAACAACATTCTTTTTTACAGATGCAGGGAACCTAGGAGCAACAAGGAGAGCATCAAAAAGAAGCAAGATGAGCGGGGAAGATTGGAGGTGATGCAGGACAAGGCAAACAAGATTCGTCATTCTAGGCAACGTCGGGTCCCTCTTCATTTTATGTGCATTTCTTTTCCTTTTTATCTAGAAGTGTATAGTCTTTTATTCATAAGCATTAGAATAGTTAGTCCCTTGACTTGTGAGGGACATTATACACTTATGATCATCAATAAAGATTACATTTGCAATAAATGTTGGCTCTCTTATTGTATACAATTGTACAATTGTAATAATACAATCTTTTGAAAATCTCTTTTATGCACATGGATGAAATTTAGCAGAAAGTGATATGTATCTTTTAATGTTTAAATGCAAACACAAGCATAAGTCTACCTAATTTAGCTGGAAGCGAAATCAGATAACATTTTTGGTGACATTTGTTATATGTTTGCTTGTTAAACATCATGACCAGTTGCCTAAAGCTTATCCATTGGGTATTGAGTCACCTGAAAGTTGACACAACTTACAAAAATCCTTGTATGTTGCTATAACTCAATAGACCAACACATGGTACCTTGGAAACTTATTCAAAACACACCAAAACATCAAAGCAAACTACCTAACTAAGCAAAAACAACACTTAGGGGAAAATAAAAAATTGCATTTAAACTAATGTGCAACAACACTTAGAGGAAATAAAACCTAATCTAATCTATACAAGTTAGAACATACCTCAAAACAAAGTTTGAGGTGTATCCCATTGACTGGGATAAGCATAGCTTCTCCATCGATTGTTGACAATTTTAAAGCATTGTGCTCCTTGCACTCAGTAATGACAAACATGCCACTCCACATACTATCAAACTTAGTGTGCTTTCCTGGCCTGCTCTTTAACTCATCCCACTTAAGTACAATGTCTCATTCTCTAAACACCTTGGGTGTTGCTCTTTTGTCAAAAACTTTCTTTGTTTGGAGTTGATGCAACTCCATTGTTTTCATGGCTTTATCTCTTGTTTCATCCAGCTCCATGAGTTGTGCATATTTGATAGCCACTGGATATTCCTCAAACATTTCAAGATAGTTCATTATATCAAGAGTAGGAAGCTCAACAGATAAAGGCAACCTTTCCTCTTTATCGTACACCAACATATAAGGGGAATTTCCAATGGATCTTTTTGGAGTTATTCTATCTGCCCACAAGGCAGATTTCAACTTGTTGTGCCAAGTTCTCTAGTTATCCTCCAAAACCCTTTTGATGATTCTGATCAAATTATTATTAGTTGATTCTTCCAAACCATTACCTTAAGGGTAATAGTTTGATGATGTATTCAAATGAATACCATTCCTAACAGCCCAATCACTTACTCTTAATCCAACAAATGTTAAAGCATTATCTGAAATGATTGATTTAGGTACCCAAAATCTGGTTACCAAATCATCATAAAAATTTAAAACAACACTTTTATTGGCTTCTTTCAAGGCCACTGCTTTAGTCCATCTTGTAAAGTAATTGATTGCAGTAAGTACCCACCTGTGACCTACACTTGAAGATGGGTTAATGAAACCGATGAAATCTATACCCCATCTCATGAAGGGTTGTTCCACTTGAATGGGCTACAATGGAAAAGGTAGCAGCCTCTCTTTTCCTGCAAAAATGACACATTTTACACATTTTTTGGCCAAGCATGGGCATCTTTAAACAAGCTTGGCCAATAATATCTACCTCTCATTGTTTTCCATGCAATTGTTCATGGGGAAAATTTGTTGGTATGTGGTGACTGATCATGCTATAATGTACACTCTTCCTGTATCCTCGCTAGGGTCTGGGGCCAGGCTGGGCCTCAGGCAAGGGTTCGGGGGTGACAACCCCTAAGAATTTTTTTTTCCCCATTTTTTCACATCATCACTGAAAAAGAAAAAAAACTAACTTTGTAGAACCCTAATTCTGGAAGCTTCTAAAAAGCTTGTTATAAGTGGTTGGGATGGGGGTTGTAGTAGGGAATTATTAGCATGATTGTAATATGTTTTACATTGGATAATAAAATCATTGGATGGCTACGGTTTTGTGGATGTAGCTCGGATTGGGTGAACCATGTTAAATTCTCTGTGTTGTCTTGTTTCTGCTATAATTTTTTGTGTGTTTTATTTCTCTGTTTTATTGATCAAATCTTCATTTAATTGTTAGATATCTTCCTTCTAACCCTAACAAAAATGACCCCCAACAGTTCCATCATGGAACTCATGAAGCACTTTATATACTCAATGTTGATCAATACACCTTAAAAGTACACCATTAAGGTCTTTTCTGAAAAGAATATCACCAACCAAAACATAAGGGATGGATTGCAGTCTAAAATATCTCTGTTTAGCTTTATCTAAACCTGGTGGAAACTCACCAGTTTGCAAGAAATGAGTCATATGTTGCACCCAACCTACATTTTTTACTAGTACATCAGCTGTAAGTTCATCAAAAACAACCAAAACCACCTTTGTTTCTTCCTTTTCTTCACTTCCAACCCCTATAGCTAGTTTTTCACACAACCCTTTACCCCTTACATGCTTTGTTACCTTAATGCCAATGTCATATTCCATGACCTTTGTAATCCACCCAACCCTCTTTTCATTTAGGTCTCTGCTCAAGAGCTCCTTCACACTAGGGTGAGTAACCATTAAATGTATTTTGTTGTTAGAAATTAGAGGTTTAAACTTTTTTAGACTTCTGATAGTAGCAAGTACATGTTTTTCTACAAAAGTATACCTCTATTCGTAATCCTCTAAATGTTGACTGGAAAAGGAAATAGGTTGTTCTAAGCCTCATTTGATTGTACCAACATTGTATAAATGATATCTATGCTACCAAAGGCATACAAAATGAAGTCTTTTGAAAAGTTGGGTTTACCAAAGTAGGAGTTGTTGATAAGGCCTCATTGGTCCAACTGAAACTTTTATTTTTCTTCAACATGGTAGTTAGTGGTTTCATAGGATTAGCAACATCAGGAATAAACCTTCTAACTAAGTTAATTCTACAAAGAAAACTTTGCAAGCCCTTTTTATGGCTAGGTAAAGGTAGATCCAAAATGACACTTACTCTTTTACTCTTTTTGGATCAATGGTGATCCCTTGTTTTGACACTAAATGTCTTAGAAGCTTTCCTTCATGGACAACAAAGATGCATTTTTCGGGGTTGAGGGATATACCAAACTCCTTACACCTCTCAAATACTTGCTTCAGATGTGAAAGATGTTGATCCACATTCTTAGAAAATATTGTTATATCATCAAGGTAAATGAGCACAAGTTTATGAATTGGACCTTGAAATGTCATGTCCATTTCCCTATGAAAAGTGGCACTAGCATTGGACAGGCCAAATGGAATCCTTTTATAAGGCATGGTGCCCCATTTTGTGGTGAAAGCAGTCTTATAATGGTCTTCTTCTTTAACTAAGACTTGGTTATAGCCTGAATAACCATCAAGTAATGAGAATATTTCTAAACCAACTACTACTTGCAAAATCTTCTCCACTAAGGGCAACGGGTAATGATCCTTTAATAAGGCTCTATTGAGGTCTCTAAAATCTACACAGAGCCTAATCTCTCCATTTTTCTTTCTAATCGGGACAAGGTTAGAGACCTCAGAGGTATGTTTGATTGGAAAAATGATGCCTCCTTCAACCAACTTAGCTGATTCTTTTACCATAAGAGGCTCAAGTTTGGGGTTTAAAGGCCTCTATTTTTTCCTAATAGGTTTTGAATTTGTCTCTAATTCTATGGTATATTGGGAAATTCGTGGGTCAAAACCCTTTAAATAATAATATTCCCATGCAAATACATCTTGGAATTATTGAAAAAGAGCAATAAAAGCTTGCCTATCTACATGTGAGCAGATTTTACCAACTTTAAGGAGCTTACCTTTGAAAATTTCAAGCTCTTCATAATGTTCTTCTTTGATCTACATGTTGGTCCTATTCTTTTTTAGCTGATCATCGGTGCTAAAGATGGATTCCAAGGTGACCAGACCCTTGGGCAGGTTTTTAGTCCTCAACTGGATGATTTGATCATCATATTGATGTTTGATCTTGTCTTGATTTACTACTGAAAATTCATCCTCTTGTAGCATAAAACTCAAAACATGTTCATCACTCTCAAAAAATTGCTAGTGAATGTTATTATTAGGAATAGAAGGTCTAATGACTATCTTGACATACTGCTGCACTTTTTCCTTCCTAATCTCATTTGGGATATCAAACTGAGCCCCTATTGTAACTAATTTATCTGCATGTTTATTTTGATCCCTAGGAATAGAAACTAGATTAAAAGCATCAAATTCTTCTATCATGTCCCACACTCTATTTTTGTAGGACTTCAAAACATTATTTTTAGTAGCATGCAGACCCCTTGCCTAATTTACAATCAACTCACTATCACCATATACTTGCAAGCAACCAATCCTTCATTTCCTTGCCCATTCCAAGCCTTGAATTAAACCTTCATACTCAACAATATTATTAGTACAAGAGAAAGAAAATATAAAAGAAGAATAATACTTGTCACCTTATGGGGACACAAGCATTGCACCCCCACCAACTCCGTTCTTGCTTCTAGAACTGTCAAAGAACATTTTCCATACTTCATCTTGCTGTTCCAACTGATCTTCCACCTTTTTTTCAAGATTTGGGATCACTACATCAGGTTCATGCACCGCATACACACCCAAAGTAGTCTCCTCAATGTTATCATTTGGGTTATCAATGATATTTTCTACTGCCCACTCATTTAAGAGTATATTTGGTACACTTTTAGCTTGCAATTCTTGAGCAACAACAAGCTCATTATCATCAAAAATAGTATTGTTGACATTAACAACACTTGGAATATAAGGCTCAATGTGATCTTTGGAAAGTGATTCAGATTTAATGATCACTTTTGTCCCATATCTAGTCCTAAATATCATGTGGGATCAATCTGATGACAAGTAACCTCCTATTTTGGTGGTGAAATCTCTTGATAAACACAAGAAAAAATGAGGTGGTAAATCAATGACTAAGACATCTTGAGAGATGGAAAAATTGGGGTAGGCATGTAAAATAAGGCTAAAACCCTTAATGACACCTATGGTGTTAATGGTTGTCCCATCAAGTTGGACTACTCCCTTTTGAAGAGGCTGATATTTCAACCCTAACCTATCAACAATTTGTTTGGGCATGAAAGAACTACTTTTCCCTGAATCTACCATGCAATTATGAACCAACTTATCCCCTATTATCAAAGACACATAAAATGGGGGAGGTTTGACATCTTTACTTGGCTGTTTATTGTTGTCTTGAGGTGTATTTGTAAGGACAACCTTGACTTGACCTACTAGAACATCACTTGAAACACTTAAATCAGTTAAGGAAAATTGCAATAAGTCCTTTTGACTTGGGATGGAGAAAGAATCCCACATTGTCATATTTACATTCATTTTCTTCATGGATTCAATAATGTTAAAGGGTGCAACAGTATTTACCTTTTGACGGGTCCTTGCAACAGTAGGGTCTAGCTGCAAGTAGGCTAATTGGGGTTGGTTCCCAAGTTGTCCACTATTGATGCCTTGTGAACTTCTTTGTAAGATGTGTGTTACTTGAGGATTGGATGGGCTAGCAACTTCCTTGTCTTTATATGTTGCTTGTCCAATCTCAAAAGCCCTCTTCTTGGCTTGGGTGTTGGCTTCATTGGAGAACTATTACTATTCACTCCACAAAATTCCTCTCCTTGCCAATTTAGGAGAGTTGTGTCACTTGCAGGGAGATCCCGTTGTTGTGAAGATTCACCATTAGACACATTCTACACACTTGACACATTTTGAACCATCAATGCTTGATTGATGGCCCCATTTGAACATGTATTTTGATTCTAGGCCTAGTTGTAGGGATAGCACCACTCATATTCTGCTACAAGGTTATTTTGAATAGGTACAATGTCTCTAGCTGCACTAATTGGAATTGGATTATATGGCTGAAAAGGCCTTTGATTTAGATTTTTCCTTGCACCTTGATAATTTCCTTGATATGACTGCTTGTTAGCTTGATATGGCTGACTTTGACCTTGGTTTTGAGGCTGGTAAGGCTTAAAACCTTGGAATTGCTGCTTTTTTATGCTCACAAGTTCATTTTCAAAAGTTTGACGTAGGCTCTCAATTTTTTGCTAACTGCTCTTTATATCTTGTAATTCATGAGATGGAACATGGACAACAATTTCTTGGTTAACAATAGCTGGTAAAGAGGCTATTTGAGGTGTCGGAAAAATCATAGGAGGTTGTATATTAGGGAAAAAAGGCATAGGAGGCCTAGGAGCAATTATTCTAGCTTGTATGAGGTTATTTTCAGCCCTTACAGCTATATCATAAGACAATGGTAATGTGGTTCCACCCATTAACTATATCAAAACAACTTCACTATTTAAGGCTCTTAAAAATTAAAGAAATGCATACTCAATTGGAGGCCTTGTGGTTTATGTAATTTTGTCCCATTTTCTTTGGAAATGTAAGTTGAAGTTCGTCATCTGTTCATGGGGAGCTCTCTTGATATGGGTCAGCTGCTCCACTAATGACAAGTTGTCATATTTTCCTTCAAAATTCTTGCATAACACTTCTCCCAGCTCATCCCATGTTCTAATGGAGTTAACTGCTAAACCCCTGAACCATTGAAGTGCCTTTCCTTTAAAAGATGTTGCTAGTAGCATTAAAGCAACATTCTCTTGTGTTATATGATGCATTGAACATAGATTTGATATATTTTGATGTGCTCAACTAGTGTGGTTTGATTCTCACCTAAAAAATATGGAACACTCTTAAGGGTAGCCATAGGAATATCATCATGTTAGGCTAATTGCAATGGGCTGCCTCCATCAAAAGTGACAAAAACTTGATTTCTTGGAACTGCCATTGGTGGTACCAAGGTTTGTTGCGTCATAGGACTCTAAACTCTTACTGCAGGTGGAGTTCAAACTATTTTTCTTCATGAAACAACAACTCTATTTGCTAGTCTGCCTCTTCTCCTAGGTGGTGACAACTGTAAGTAATCAAAAGGAACACATCTTCCTCTTGTCTAAATCCTTTTCATAAGCTATTGCAGCACTAGTTTTCTGCTAATTTCCACACTCAGAGTAGCCAAATATGCTGATATTGACCTCTCTAAGGTTTAAAAATTGTTGGTTGCATATCAAAATTAGCAAACTACATGTATATTTCTAATCTATCATGATTAGAACAGTCCCATTGGGCGTGCCAAAACTGTTAACCATCCAAATTTTTACCCCATGCCAAGTTGTGGAAACTCAACAAATTTGGAGCAACATGGGACTACTTTCAAGTTGTGGGTATCCTATTGTGAAAGTAAATCTCCAAATTATGGGTTGGATCCCCTTTTGATGTCACCTAAATTATTGCTAAACTAATGATTTCTTGAGGAAAGAGTTAGAAGATTACATAAACTAAAAACTTTTAAAAGGTGATTCACCAAACTAAGCCCTGCAAATAGCTTGCACATAGTTCAAAACAATGACAAATCCTAGTTTACACAACTCATTTTGTATGCATTCTCGCATAAATATTTTATAAGGAGGTTCTAAAGATAAAACTCCTAGAAGGAAAAGATTTCACAACTAAAAGCATTTGCATTTACTAACACAACTTATAACTTGTAGGAATACACTTTTCTACAAAACAGGTGCTTAACAATGAGACAAAATTATAAGGAAAAGCTAAATTTTACAAGTAATTTTATCAACCACTAGATGCACACAATAAATCATGAAATGAGAAGGAAAATATTCAATATCATTGATCCAAAGTACTCACTAGTATACAAATCTATCCTTGAGTTACAATACTACTCCTGCTGAAAAGATAACTCCAGAAAATAAGCTCACTCTGCTGGAAAGAAAGAACTAACTCCAACAACACAGTTTGAATTTACTTAAGTAACAAATTCAAAAAAATCCTTCACACAAGTCCATCTAGAAGATTCTGGTAAGATGCAATACAAAAATTCCAAAAAGAACTTTCTAAAATCACTCCAAACTGTCCTCCACATGAAGCAAGGTCAAACCAAGACCATAGTCACACTTAAAATGTGACAAAACTGCCTCCAAATAGCTCATTCCCTCCAAAAAGAGTCAAAGAAAACCTCACACACTTTTTCCATGTTGTCTAGTCATCATTTTTTCTCGCACATGTCTTCAACCTATTTGACCCACACTTTTGGTGCTTTTTGTAAAGGCATGATACTCTATTTTGCATTTAAGATAATAATTTGATTAAGTGACTTATAATAACATCGCTTAATCAAACTATTTTACATTTCAGGAAACAAACACAAAACAACAAGAGGCCCCACCATTCTTTGAAACACATCAACATTTTTCATTATAAGTAACATCAAATAAAGTGATTTATAAACACATCACTTAAACAATGTTTTACAATTCAAAATAAATTCA
Source organism: Sequoia sempervirens (assembly GCA_007258455.2). Taxonomy (NCBI): domain Eukaryota; kingdom Viridiplantae; phylum Streptophyta; class Pinopsida; order Cupressales; family Cupressaceae; genus Sequoia; species Sequoia sempervirens. The sequence continues at coordinate 11,720 of VDFB02291083.1, forward strand.
AAAATAATAATAAATCCCCCAACCATTCCTCAAGGCTTGCAAGAACATCACCTAACTCAAATTACCCCAAGGCATTACTCACCATTACCTTACATTTTGAAATATCATTTATCATTAAGTGAGTTATACTTAACATCACTTAACTAAAATGTCATACCACTTAAATTAATGCAATTAGGAGACAAGGTTTGGTCTAATGCACCACATAAGTCTTGAAGAATTTTATGCAAGGTAATACGAGACATGAAAATTCACTAAGGCCCATATGATGAAGAATGGAAATTACAAGGCAAAGAGAACTAGACATAAGAATTGAATTCTTAGCCCATGGAGAACATTAACTTGTATTTGCAGTTTTAAAAAGCAAGGTAAAAAATACCTTTTGATGGTCAACATTCAATAGGGTTTCAAACACTAACACAAAAGAAGGAATGTTTTTTAAAAGTCTTTCATTTTTTCATCGAACCTTTCATTGATGTGTTTTTTATGCACTTCTTAACATAGGTAATGCATAGGTGCATTACCTCTCTTGAAAGGAGACTTCCAACAACAAGTTGCTGAAAATCACCCCAAGGTCTCTCAGGTGTCAGACCATGACTTGCAAGGAATTCCTCAGTTGGTATTTGATGTGATCTTGTTGGTAATCACAGGGCAGACTTACGAAGCTGGGTAGAACGAATTTGATATTGTAAGTTGAAGTTCTGAGGATGGCAAGTTGGAATCTACTTTTCTGTAGGTTTGAACAACAGTCTGAAACTTTGATGTTTTGCTTAAGTTTTGGATTTCAAAATTCTTTCATTTTTTCATTGAACCTTTCGTTGATGTGTTTTTTATGCACTTCTTAACATAGGTAATGCATAGGTGCATTACCTCTCTTGAAAGGAGACTTCCAACAACAAGTTTCTGAAAATCACCCCAAGGTCTCTTGGGTGTCAGATCATGACTTGCAAGGAATTCCTTAGTTGGTATTTGATGTGATCTTGCTAGTAATCACAGGGAAGACTTGTGAAGCTGGGTAGAACGAATTTGATATTGTAAGTTGAGTTCCAAGGATGGTAAGTTGGAATGTACTTTGTTGTAGGTTTGAACAATAGTCTGAAATTTTGATGTTTTGCTTAAGTTTTGGCTTTACAATGTGCAATGAACCTTAGCATAGGATTTTTCTAAAAAAAAGGAAAAAGGAAGGGAGGAGGAGAGGTTCCTGGATCTGCAACTAACTATGAACAGTGATCATGGAGGTTCCACTATGGACATTCTAAGGCCTGCAGATATTTCACCATTCATTCACCATATGTACGCATGAACAAGGATAAAAGTTTAAAGCAAATTTTTAGTTCAAGTCCATACTAACTTTACACAACCATCTACCAACAACAAACAACAAAAAATATGGACTAGGAAGGCATCTACACAACAAAAAATTTCATGATCATAGAATAGCATTACCAAATCCATTAAAGTAACCTAAAACTAACTAAAACATTTAACTATGGGAGATGAATCATGAAACATGTAAAGAAACTCAAAAATGCACCAAAATGAATGTATTTCTATTAAAATTTATGCAGCATGACATTGCAACAACTCAACTCTCTCTTGAAAATGAGAGGAGACCCCCTCTTTATAGTGCCCAAAAATTAGAATGAATGGCCAAGATTAATTTGCATTGTGTGGGCAAGATTCATTACAAATTAGGGTTCTGCCTACCTCCTAAATATATTATATTTTAAAATACAACTCTATCCTTATCCCTATTTTATCTTCTTGTGACAACACTGTAGCGTTTTGTCTTTTTGTTGATTGCTCTTTGCTGTAACTATTCCTTAAGGAATTCCTCATCAATAATAGGGTTACCCTCCTACTTCTTCAAAGTTGCATACTTCATGAACTTCAAGATTAACGACTGGAGCTTATCAACTTCCAGAATTTTATATCGTAGCACTTGATAACTCCATTCTTCAAATTGGTTGGTGAGCTTTTCCCAGTCTTCATCATACTTAGCAGCGTGATCTCTAACTAACTCTGACTGGGTGAAAGCTCTGGTTGCAAAGCTGATGAAATCGGTGGTGATCTCATCTGACATCCCATCCTCCATCTTCTTCTGGAGATAGGCCTTTATCTTCTCAGAATCAATTTTCACAATAGGCATATCATAGCTTGTCATCAGCTTTAAGTATCAAGTTCAATTGGATTTGACTTCTTTAGCCCACTCGATGTCTGGATCGACCTTATCAAGCACTTGCTCCATCCTTTCCTTTCTATTCACAAAGTATTGCTTCCCTACGTCCACCAGCCAGTGATAATATTTCTTAAATGCAAGCTCCTTTTCCCAAGTTGCACTTGGCAGTTTCAGAATAGCCTCAATCTTCAGGTAGGTGGATTCATATCTCCTTGGGAAGTCAATGCAAAGTTTCCTCGTACATTCAAGAGACTATTGTAGATCTAAAAACTTGTTCACTTTCCTAACAACACAACCGATGCCCATGTTCCTAACATATAGGACTTGCCTGAACTAGCTCTCTATGATCTTATCCAAATTCTTTCTCTTCTCCAACTTATCTATTTTCTCCTTGGACAACAATTGCGGTGGGGCCAAAGACATGGTAGGCATTTCCTCCACTGAGGACCACTGTTGGATGTAGGCTATTAGGTTAGCCACTTGTGCCTTAAGCCCTTCCTTTGAAATCTTGTCTTGTTGTATTAGATGGACCATTGTGGCAACAGACTCCTGGAGGTGCTTTACCTTTTTTTCTCTAGTGGCTATTACCAAATTGATAGTGAGACATTGTAGCTTATCCCTTCCGCTCCCACTACTAGCATTTCTACTTGGATGGTCCTAGATACAGAGGCATCCATCATTACCTTGGATTTGATTTTAGGCTTCTTCTCCTTCTTGGTATTGATCTGTGCCCGAGCTAAGATATCTTCCAAGCTCGCTTTTGGGTCACTCAGGGCGAGAGCTTTCTTCTCAAGTTGCTTTTCTAACCATTCGGGCATTGCAAACTTTTCTTTAGGTGATTCATGATAAACTTCCTCTTCATTGCTTCAAACTTTTATTTCTTTATCTCTGGGAGTTTCTTTCTCTGCTTTAGTTCCTTCTCCCTCTTCCTCATCGGAGTCTCGGATGAACACTAGGAATTTGATAGGGGACTTAGTAGACAACCATTCCATGAGACCTTCTTCTCTCTCAACTTTTTCTTTCATTTCTTCAATTTCTTTATCATGTTCATCTTCATGCCTATGCTCCTCAGGTTGTTCTATCTCAAGGCTCTTGTTGGTTTGAACCTTGTCCTTAGGTTTACTTTCTTCTACATCCTCCTCCTCCTTTCGCAGGGGTGGCACATCTTCATGATCTTTCTTTTCTTGTTCTTCCTGTCCTGAGGAGAGAGGCATCTCCATATCATACTTGGGGCCTTCTTGTTGTTGTTCACCTATAGGAAGTTCCATATTTTCTTCCATCTTGTCATCTTTGTGCCCTCCTTCCTTGGGAGGTGGTCTTTCAATTTCTTCCCCAACGTCCTTTAATTGCCAGGCCAGCTCTTCCTCAAATTTAGGATCAAAATTTTGCACAATTAATTTGTTGTTGGCGTCTTCTTCTTCATCTATGATTTCAGAAGATCCTTGTTCTTCTCCTTCATGAACTACTTTGTCAATTTGTAGGTGCTCATATTATGGATGTTCATGGTACTCATCCACTTCCTCTTCCAATGCCTTTTCCACTTCAATCTCTCACCTCTCCCATTCTGTTGATATTGCCATTGTGGCTTCTATTGCTGGTTGTTCTTTTGGAGGCTTTGAGGGGGAGCACTAGCAAGAAATTGTGCTATGGCTGCTTGGATGGTAGGATACATCAACAGTTGGGAAATCTCAGAGGGAACATTCTACATGTGCCATGAGAATTCCTCTAGTAGTCTGAGTGTTGGAAAAGGTATTGTTGCTTTCACTAATGGAAGCTATGTGGTGGGAGACATGGAGGCAGAGGAAAGTGGAGAAGTTGTAACATAGGAGGAATCAACCATTACTACCAGCCCAACTGGTGAAGAAGAAGCAAGGTGGACTGAGATTTCCACTACAGGTGGGGATGTGGCAACCATGGCTTGAGAAATAGACAAAGGGGAAATATTATCAGAGGTAGATGGTGGAGACTCTGGCTAATCTATCTCCATTTCTTCTCCTTTGTGGAGGGGATCTTCTTGAATAGTAGGCAGCCTTGCAACACTTCCTATCCTTTTGTGTTTCTTTGATGGCTGACCCTTTGAGGCCTTCCTTGCGTATACTTTTGGATTTGGCTACTTCTCGTCGGCCTCCTTCTTTTTCCTTGACCTTGTGGGTGGAGGGAATTTGGATGTTTCTCCTATTAAGGTTGTAGCAACCCCATCATTTATTGCACTGGGCTCACTTTTGAGCCCTTGATAGGTCATGAAAACCCCTTGTTCCTTCAATCAAGCAACTTGTCCATTGACCCATTCTCTAGTGTGAGCCTCGACATGCTTGGTTATAATATCGAGGTCATCTACCTCTTGCTCATCCAAATCTATTGCTAGTAGTGGAAAGTCAGTGATTCCATTGTACCCAAGGTCCATGACTGTGCTTTCATCTTCTTCAACTTGATCAGGTATAGGAAACAAGTTCTCCCTTTTCATGAAGTATGCAGTCATTTGCATGTAATGCCTCATGCATACCTCCTTATCATCTTGGAAATTTACCCAAAACTCTTCAACATGATGCAGATGGGCATAGTCAGGTCCTAATGCTTTCCTTATATGCCCATATGGGTCCATTCATGGGCGAGCAGTGTGAAGGTTGAAGTGATATTCTGCTAGCTCCTTCTCAAAATTCCCTACACATCGAGAGGTGTGTAGCTTATACATCCCTTGACTAAAAGAAAGGGGATAAGAGATACCTGCTAAATGCTCACTTCTAAGGAGTGTGTGTACATGTCGTAGCTGCTGAGAGAGTTCTAACAATATAATTTAGTCATTGCAGTATCGAAGCAACTTGTTCAGCTTTTCTGTGAATCCTTGAGCATGGATTTAGGTGAATTTGGTGTACTGAATGAACAAAAAGGCATATTGTTTGAGGAATGCTTGAGCACTGTGAGAGACTCGTCTTTCGAAATCGCCTCAAAGCAACTTGATGATGTGACCTATGAAAGCGTCATTCACCTTGCAATAGTCCCTCTCAAAATTTCTAAACTACAACTGAGGGTATCTATCATAAACCTTCAATTCATGACCAGATTGTTCATTTGGTGTCTTGAACAGTCTACTATATTGCCTCTGTTTAGCCAGTGAGTAAACTTGGTAGGATGTCATATAAAATTTGGAGGTCTTTTTAAAATTCATAAACTGTTCATGGAAGCAGTCACTTATTATTCCCCCTAGTATAATGTCATCTACATGGAACCTTCTTCCTTTCTGTGAAGGATCTACTCTACAAACTAGACCATCCATTCTTGAAAGTATGCCGTAGTGGGAAGGCCCATTACTCTGCTCAATAGAGCCACGAGGTCATGGTAATCTTTGTGGAAATCATTGTGGAAGAGTTCTTGGGGAACTTTCACAGTGATGCATCACTTCTCTCTGAGCCAATACTAATTTATAAGTTTCTTGCAACCAACCAGGTCTTGGTCCCACATTGCCTTGCATTCCTCTATGGTTGGAATTTCCATTTCCCCAAAGGTAGGGATGTGGAAGGTCTTTGCTATTGCTTCGTGTTGATGGTGGAAATAACACAACAACAGTTAAACAAAATATTGCTACTCTGTTTCTCCTGAAAGAGAAAGAAAACACATGGATATCTTAGTTCCCAAGGTCTTTGTAGTTGGTTCTCAACTGTGTCAATGTTGCTCAATGGTTGATGTGAACTATAATGTTCAAGGGGCCTACTAGTGTTGGGCTTGTGGATTGTTCTAAGATCAAGCATGAATTTAAACCTACTTTAACTAGGGTTTTTAAAGAAACATAAAAAGATAGATCAAGGTTTTGGTATTGAAAAGAATGATAATTCATCTAACTTAACCAGACTTGTTACCTCTCAAGGAATTGCTAACTAAAACTGAAGAACAAAATTAACTTGTGATTAACACACAGTTGCATTCATTCATAGTGCTGATTTCAACAACTGATTATAAATTACCATTTAAGCAAAACACAAAATGAGATTTCATTCCTTGAAAGCTTTCAAAACCAAATGATTAACTCAAGATAAATACCATTCTGGAACACAATATGAAGTAGATTTGAATATGGTTGCTTCTACTATTGGTTTGACAGATAAGCAACATTTACAAATCTGGCACAATCACCAGTGTACAAAAAACTTTTGTCTTCAGACTACTTCCATCTACACTCAGGAAACTAGAAAGATACATTCCTTTCTATGTTGAATCTAACTCCTAACTAAGAAGACAAAAGAAGCTCCCTTTACTAAGAAATAGGATGCAGTTCTATCTCCTCTATCCTTCAGAAAATCCCTACTCTTCTAAGTCTATCTAGAACTGTCTACTCTATTCCTTTTCTATTTTTGCTAACTTTTCTTTTTCACTTCTAACCTCCACAAAGAGGCAATAATGCCATATATACATAGTGTACCAAAAAGAATGCGCTGTTTCCCCTTTTTTTTAGGGTTTACAAAATATCCGTCCGTCACAAGAGGGTCGGCGTCCAGATCTTTTGAATAAAGTTTGTTTTGCATTAAATGCGAATTCCTGCTATCCATGTCGGTGAAATATTATCCCAGGGATGATCTCAAATCTTTTGCAACTTATAGCATTAACTCCTACGCCTTCGTGTCCATCTTCGAATTCGCAGCGGAGCCACTTTGAATGCCCTAAAATATCACCATTAATGCCAAGCTAACCCTGTCAGTAGACACCAGCTGTCACTATGACTCATGGTTTCGCCCTCCTTGTTCCTTCGACCTTCTTCCCACTCTAGATCTATCTGTGCGTTGATCGTCTTTTGGAAGCAACATCAGACTTGCCACCAGATCCGGGCACCATTGTTCATTGAACTGCTTAATCAGCGTAACATAAGATGGTTGGCAAGACCTCCCATCGAGCCTCTCTTTCTTTGGCGAGCACATTCCATCTCGGGAGAATCCTTCGTGTCAGGAAGACCTTACCCCGAACTCATGCCCCATCACTGAGACATCCCTGGGTCGGTGAGACCTTTCATCAAGTGCATTCCATTACACCGAAGGGAGAAAACATGTTAATGAGACCCTATTGGGTCAGAAGGACCTCATAGCGAAGCCGCCCTATTTCAGCGATGAACTCACTTCAGTCGGGAAGACCTTGATTGGTCGGCGAGACCTTTCACCGAAGACACTCCTTTTCACCGAGAGCCCATTTTCCTTTGGGGAGACTTTGCTTAGTTAGCGAGACCTTTTGCTGAGCTCAAAACTTTCACAGAGACCCTTGAGACATATCATCATTTACAAAATTTAATCCTGCAAAACAAGGTCTTCATTAGTCCCTTAAACCATAAAAATATTACCTTCAATCTTACCCATCATACTTCTCCCATTTTATTACACTTCGCAAGAATAGACTTACTTCTGGCAGAGGCAGAACCAAATCTGAACTAGGAACAAACCTACCCTCAAAATTGGTGGAGGCGGAACCAAATCGAGACCGGGACCGAGACAAAATACGACCCAGAAATGACACCCCTCCTTCAAAACTGGTGGGGGTGGGGCCAAAAAGAAATCAAAACTGGGACTAGATTCGAAATGGGAACAAGCCATGAGAATGACCATCATTTCCCAGTTCAGACCCCATCCTGGTTCTGCGTTCGCAAAATAAGCCAAACGCGAGGGACAGATGGAAAAAAACACAGGTGAGATCAAATCAAAAATCGATCCCGGGCGAAACATAACGGGGGCGGGGGAGGAACTAAATCTGAGATTGAAACTTCTTCAAAGTTTTAGTTTCGGATTCCATCCCGATCCCACCTTCGATAACATAGAAAAAGACAGAAAAAAAGGAAAAGGAAGAGAAGAAGGAAGGGGAGGGAAAAACCCACGACAAAACAAAAGAAGAAAAGAAAGCAAAAGAACAAGAAACATGAAACCGAGATTGGAACGGAACCCGAACTTGAAACTTTTGAAAGTTTCAGGGTTCGGTTCCAGTTCCGGTTCCGGGTCCACCAAAACAAAATGAAAAGACGTGCGAGATAGAAAAAGAAAAGAGGTGGAACTGGGACCGAGGAAGGAATAGAAAATAGAACTTGGAAAGAATTCCAAGTTCAGTTTCTGTTCCGGTTCCGGGTCCACCAAAACAAAACGAAAAGACACGCGAGATAGAAAAACAAAAGAGGCGAAACTGGGATCGAGGAAGGAATAGAAAATAGAACTTGTAAAGAATTCCTAGTTCGGTTTCCATTCTGGTTCTGAGTTAGCCAAAACAAGAAAGAAAAACACCGAAGGCTGACAAGAAAATAACAAAGGCATAGGACACCAAACCAAAGGGAAAATGACCAACGACAAAAGCAATAAAGGGGAAGGCGGAGTCAGAGCCGGGATGGAACACGGATCGGAAACCTTGAAGAGTTCAATGTTCCAGTTTAGATCCGGACCCGGCTCCGACAGAACCAAAGACTAAGAGGAAAACAAAAGAGTTGTCGGGACCGGAATTGGGGATGGAACAAGACCAGAACTTGGATGTAATTCCAAGCTTGATATTGGTCCTAGTTCCGCTTCTGACAAAACAAAGAAGAAGAAAGGAAAAAAAATGCCTAAGGCAAAAAACTTAAGGCCCAAAAAAGACAAAAGAAGAAGGGGGAACCCATTTTGTTCCAGAATAAAATGGGTGGTTATGCAAGGCATAAAAAATGGCGACTCTGATGGGAAAATGGTTTAACCATTTTCAAGAAACTGAAGAATTCAGCTACCCAAAACTCCTGGTTTATGAACATCACAACTCTAGTTGGGTCAGTTTTAACAACCAAGGTGAGCTAGAATCTCAAATGTAAGTCAACAATGGCTACCCCTGAATCCATGTGTGTGCTTGATTGTGCATCAACCTTTTATAAAGTTTTCTTCATCTTTCAAACAACAATGTGCAAGATTTGAGCTACATGAGTTGATCCCCTTTAGTTGTTCTGCAATGCCTCATAACTTGGGAGATCAATTTTTTCACTCAAATCTTACAACATTATCACCCTAGGACAAATATATCATTACAAAAGGAGATGATCTTAATGATTTGTGACAGATTCAGAGGAGCCAATGAAGGTTATTTACTTTGCATCTTGTTTTCGAGACTTTCCACAACTCTTATTGACAATGGGCATAAAACAACGAATTTAGGACAAAATCACCCCATCAGCAAACCTGAAAATATCTAAACCACTTCTCTCCTAACAAACCAGAGTATGCTTCAGATAACAACCCACTATTTTAAAGAGGGGAAGAACAGATAAACCCCAAAGAAAAAAAAAGACAAAAGAAAAAGATCAAAGGAAATGAAAGGACAGAAAGAAAAGATAAATAAACAAATGACAAAACTATTTACAAATAGAAGAGCAAATTACTTACAAACAGGAAACAAACAAATTATTTACATAAAGAGTAGCAGACTATTTACATACAGAATAGAAAATTACAAAGCTTTACGACTCAAAATAATGTTTAAGAAACTGTCCATTGACAGGTAAGGGAACGGGTTCTCCAATTAAAATGCTCAGTCTGAAAGCATTTTCTCCTAGGATCTCAGCAATCTGATAGGGACCCAACCAGAGCTTGTCAAATTTCTGGTGACTGCCCTTCTTTTCACTAGCTTTATCCCATAATAGCACAAGGTCAGATATTCTAAAAGCCTTGATTTTGGCTCATTTGTCAAACCAACGTTTGAAAATAGCCTGATGTCTAAAGAATTGTTGCAAGGCGGCATCCCTCTGCTCTTCTAATTTTAACAAGGCAGCTAATCTTACTTCTATCCTATCATCACTAGAGTAGAATTTCTACATGAACTCAAGGATAGGTATTTGTAAATGAATAGGAAACATAGGCTCTTGTCCATACACTAGCTTGAATGGTGAAGTCTTTAAAGCAGCCTTGATCCTAGTTCTGTCAGCCCATAGCACATATATGAACTGGGTATGCCAGTCCCGAGGGTTGTTTTCTAACATTTTTTTAATTACCCCTAAGAGATTCTTATTGGTTGATTCTACAACTCCATTTCATTGTGGGTAATAGTTTGAAGAGTATTTCAAGAAAAATTTGTGATCGTAAGCCCATGAAATGAATTCAGCAGAAGAAAAGGAAGAGCCATTGTCACATACCAATGCGAAGGGTACCCCAAACCTAGTGGTGATGCATTCGGTGAGGAACTTGATTACTACCTCCATTTTGTTGTTCTTGCAAGGTATAGCCTCTGTCCACCTTGTGCAGTAATTAGTAGCAGTCAAAATAAACTTGTGTACTACATAAGAGTTTGGGTTAATTACCCCAATAAATTTTAGTGCCCATTGGGCAAATGGCCTTACCTCGTAGACAAGCTGCAAGGGCATGGTTGAATGGCATTCTTTTGATGCAGAGATCTGACATATGTGACATGTTCTTCTATGTTGATGGGAATCTTTGAACACATATGACCAGTATTAACCGGATCTGAGGATCTGGTGTACCAATGAGTCTGCAGAACCATGGCATGTGTCGTGTTTCCCATGAAATTCAGTGATCACATGTTTAGCCTCCTACTGATCAAGGCATTGTAGATACACTCTCTTGAAATTCTTCCTGTATAGTAATCCTCCTTTGAGCATATAATGGGAGCTCTTCATTCTCAGTGCTCTCCTTTGAGTGGCGTTCATTCCCTCTGGACATCGATTGTTGAGGATGAAACTGATGATATCAGCATACCAAGGGTCTTTTGAGAAGGACTGAGTTGTGTATTGCTGACAAATGATGTTGTCACCAGCATCATCCATTTTTTTAGACAAACCCAAACCTTAGAAAAGTTTCATAGGGCGTATCTCTAGATCGAACTCTTGCAAGATGGCCACCCATTTCCCTCTTCTTTCTCCTAGCTCGCTCTGCATAAGTAGAGACTTCACAGCAGCATCAAGAACTATAGCAATGATTTGGCTTTGGAGAATGTAGTGCCTAAACTTTTTTATAGCTCAGACCAGCGTAAAAGCTTTCTTTTCAGGAGGTGGGTACTTCACCTCAACATTCTTGAATGGAGAACTCATGAAAGCGATTGGCCTCTCTTCCCCCTCTTCTCTTCATTGAGTTAGGATAGCTACACAAGAATGTTTAGAGGAAAAAGAATAAATATAGAACGATCTCAAGTAGTCAGGGCTAGTGAGGACTGGATCTTCCAAGATGGATCGCTTGACTTGAGCAAATGCAACATTTTCCTTATCACCCCACTCTATTTTGGCATCTTTCTTCAACATTTCATTCAATGGTTTTACAATCTCTGCAAAGCCTATGATAAACTTTCTCACAAAGTTGATCTTTCCAAAGAAAGACCTCATTTCTTTCTTGCTTCCTGGCATGGCTATCTTGAGGATGGACTCAACTCGATCTGGGTCAATTGATATTCCTCTTTCTGAGATTATGTGTCCCAAAAGCTTCCCTTCAGAAACTCTGAACACACACTTTTTGGGATTCAAGGAGACTCCATACTGGATACATCTTTGAAGAACTTTGGCTAAGTCTGCGGCGTGGTTCAGTCTATCTTTGGAGAATACTATTAAGTCATCCATGTAAACAATAATGCATTTACTGATTAAGTCTTTAAATGCTATGTCCATGGCATGCTGAAAAGTTGCTCCAATGTTTATTAAGCCAAATGGCATCCTTCTATAAGCATAGGTTCCCCACTTTGTAGTGAAGGCTGTCTTCATCCTATCTTCATAGTTAACCATCACCTGATTGTATCTAGAGTAACCATCCAAGAATGATATCATCTGAGATCCATTGACAGTCTGCAAGACTTCATCCAGTGAAGGGAGTGGGTAGTTGTCTTTCTCTGAAGCTCTATTCAGATTTCTGAAGTCTACACACAGCCTGATCTCTCCATTTTTCTTACGGACTGGAACTAAGTTAGCCACCCATGTTGAACGGCGTACAGGGAAGATTATCCTTGTAGAAATCAATTTCTGAACTTCTTTGAAGATCAATGGTTCAATCAGGGCATTGACAGGGCATTGTTTTTGTCGAAATGGCTTGGCTTCGGGCTTCAGGGGAATAGTATGAGTCATTATAGTAGCATCAAATGTCTTTAGGTCTTCATACCCCCAGGCTACTACATCAATATATTTCTTCAGTGCCATCAATATGTCTTTTCTGATTGATTCAGGGCAGGCTTTCCCTATGTAGACATTCTTTTCAGGGCCAGAATCAACTAAGTTAACAATTTCATATTCACCTCCTTTATCTTCAGCTGATATCTTCTCTCAAGCCCTTGGGTCTGAATCAAACATTCTTTCCAAGGCCACCATTCCCTTGGGAATGCTATTGCTTTTTAAATTGAGGACCCCTTTTGTATCACAATCTTTGGGGTTCCAATCTCCTTGATCCCTATTGGACTCATCAATGATCTGTCCTTTGAAAACATCTGAGCTTACTAGAAAAGAAAGAATATGTCGATCATCATCAAAGACTTGAAAGTTCCTGATATTATCGGGAACTGCAGGGGTGGAAATCAATTCCACTGAGAATTTCTTAAGCTTTGAGCCTTGAATAGGTTCCAGGGTACTTGTAGCAACAACTAATGAATCAGCTATCTGATTCTCTTCTCTAGGGATTAAGCTAATCCCAAAGGCATCAAAGTCTTCAATCAAGTTCCATATTGGATTTCTATAAGCTTCCAACCTTCTATTGTGACATGTGTATTGGTTGTGCACTTGCTTGATAACAATTTCTGAATCTCCTTTAACCATCATGGTTGTGACCTTCTTCTTATGTGTGAACATCAACCCTCGAGTTAGAGCTTCATATTCAGCTATGTTTTTAGTGCACCCGAACTACAACCTATAAGAAGCAAAGAAGGTTTTCCCTTTCGGGCTGGTTAGTTCAATCCCAACACCACAACCTGTCTTAGATTTGGATCCATCAAACGTGAGGGTCCACAGCTGATCATGAGCTGGGGTTGACCCCTTGGGTTTTGGTATATTCATGAGTGCAGGGATGTCCAATAAACCTTGGGGTTTCCCCTCATCAATATGTTGATTTGGAAATGTGTCTAGAGTAGGTTCAATTTGAGAAGTTGCTTTCTTTCAAGGTGTCTTATCCCTAGTTAACATTATTGCTTCCTTGGGTGCAAATGAGAAGTGGTCTGCAATGGTCTTAGGGTGACTTAAGCTAGTTTCCCCAGCTTGGGAAACATGATATAAAATGTCAATGCAGGGTTGGCAAGTCAATTCAGAATGAATTTGGTAATGTACCCTGCACCAGTTAGGGAGTAAAAGACTCTACAGATCGGTATCTTCCCCTAATACTAGCTGATCCTGTTGTAACTTCTTGATCAATGCTTGTTGGTTTTCATTAATCATAGAATTAGGGAATTTTGGTATTGGCAGTTCTTTAGGATCAAGGACAGAAAAGGTTAAAATTTCATCCCTTTTATAAACCCCTATCCCTGTTTCAAAGTAAGCTACCTCATCGGGGCAATCATACTCAGTGATGACATGGTTGAGGCGGGGCTCACTTTCAATCCTAATCTATGTAGGAATTCCTCTGCATGGTAGCCACACATGTGAAAAGTCAAGGGAGAGATACCCCCCTATACCTTTCATCAAATCTCTACTCAACATCATACCATAAGTCTCAGGAATTTCTACTACTCGAATGTCTATGTTGGTTTGAATCCTAGGGTCTGACCCTATTTGGACATGTATGTTTCTTAACTCTCCCACTACATTAACCTCCGTTTTTTCAAGTTGGATGACCTTCTTGTTTGTTTGAACAGGGTTCAATCCCAACTTCTTGCATATGGAAAATGGCATAACATTGCCTGAAGCCCCTAAATCTAACAGACAATTATGTAGGTTCTTCCCACAAATTCTTAAACTCAAAAGAAATGGTGGAGTACCTACCTTGTTTCTATACAAGGCTGCGTTCACGTCTGCAGCAGGTGCCGCCTTGTTTTTCCCTTTTTATTTATCAGCTTGCTCCAAGGCTTTCAACACTATCTCCCGTTGGGTAGGGCACCACTTTAGAATGTCAAAATATGACAAAGAAGTTTTATGTTTCTTCATCTCAGAAACAATATCAAATTTTGTATTACAACTCGCACTACCTTTGAAAACACCAAAGGAATTACCCTTGTTATGGAAGTCAGGGGGGCCTTTTGGTGGAGGAGGGTTATTATCAGCACTTTGATTTCGAGGCACCATGTGATTAGGTGGTGCTAATGTAGTGAATGGAACCTTATTTTGATTTCTCAGGAAGTGTCCGCCTTTCATCTGAAAGGCTTGGGCATCATATGAATCTTCCTCTGGTTCATTCTCCTCTTGCCTTGGGAATGAAGGTTCCTCCTCAAAGAGGTCATAAGTCATTGTTGTATCTACTAAGCCACCTTCTTTGTGAGGATTCCTTTGGAATGTTTGGGCATCTGCCTATGCCATCTTGACAACTTTCTCCATTTCAGGGCAGTTTACCTCAGAGTGAGTGGTAGTATCATGCAGCCTGTACCAATTAGTCATAAAGTTGAGGTCAGCCACGTTTGCAGTATGTGATCTCTCCTCATTAGCTTGATAGTTGTGAGAAACTCCACCATTATTGGGCCCTATATTCCATTGTTGGTTGTTATTTGGCCTTTGGTTATATCCTCTATTTTGATTTTGATACCATTGATTAGAGGATTTTTGGCCTTGATAACCCCTTTGGTTGTAATTGTTATGATTGTGATAGTTACCCTGATTGTTGTAGTTTTGATTAGGGTAGTTACCTTGGTTTTGGGAGGGGTTCAATCGAAGTTGAGCCATGTCATTTGTAACTTGAGACTGTGTTTTCTTCAAGGTCTCTACCTCATTTGTAAGTTGAGTTGTCTTTTCACTTTCTAGAATCTTAGCAATAGGTGGTTGACCACCATGATTTGGTGTTCCAATTTGGTAATGACGACCATGGGAACTTTGAGGAACCTGTGGTTGTTGGAAGAATTCAGGAGTTCCATTAGCGAAGAATGGAACAGGAGGTTGAGTCTGCAACTCAGACATAGGTCCATAATGGGAAGGAGACATTCCCAGGACAATATTGAATAGAGGGGTTGGGCTATGCATCTGATATCCTATTGAAGGGAAACCTCCTCCCAGATTTCCTTGTTGAGAACTAATTTGTTGCTGCAGCTTGATAGCTAGATGATAGACTTTGGATAGAGAATCAATATCAGCTGGTTGATAAGTCCTTTGCAGGAACAAGCCAAGCAAGGGGTCTATAACTCTAAAGTAAGCTTGAATGGTGCTATTCTCAGTGACTAAATAGGGGTCTTGCAATCTCCTATACATTCATTGGAACCTGGTTTTGAACAAGGGCAAGGATTCACATGGCTCTTTCCCGATGGTAGCAAAATGGTGGTATAAAAGAGTTGGATCCACATAAACCTTGAACTGATTGATGAGAGCATTTTCCAAGTGTGTCCAGGTCAGAATGGAACCTTGAGGAAGATTAAGGTATCAATTGTATGCCATATCCCCTAAGGAGTAAGGGAACAACCTACAAACTACATCATGGTGAGCTATCTGAGCTCTGGTACAAGCATCCTTGAAAGCTTGTATGTGCTCTTTAGTACTCCTTGATTCACCATGAATGTACTTGGGGCATAATCTCTCAGGATTCTGAGGCATGTCGTGGAAACCTCCAGGAATAGTACCCAATGGAGAGGGATTATTTTGAAAAAATGCCATTGGTAGCGGTGGTGGTGGTTGAGCCAGCCGTTGTATGGGTTGAACTAGTTGTAATGACAGTTGAGATGGATGTGGTGGTGGATTGATAGGTATCCACTGGGGTATTGGTGAAAATCCTGGTGGAGTGAGCGGAGCTAATAAGGGTGGTATGATGGTTGCCCCAGTTTTGTGAACCTTGTGTCTTGTTGGGGTCTTGAGTTCTATGAAAGGTAATGGATTTTCAGTTGATCAAAGAACTCTATGGGGCCTTTATGGGGAGGGCAGCCCAATTTTATCCAGTTTTCCCTTCTAGGCCCTCCTTCTAGCACCAGTCCTCTGTTGATGGTGGAAATAACATAGCAACAGTTAAACAGAATATTGCTACTCTATTTCTCCTGAAAGAGAAAGACAACACATGGATATCGTAGCTCCCAAGGTCTTTGTAGTTGGTTCTCCTGTCGATGTTGCTCAATGGTTGATGTGAACTATAATGTTCAAGGGCCATGGTGTTGGGCTTGTGGATTGTTCTAAGATCAAGCATGAATTTAAACCTACTTTAACTAGGGTTTTTAAAGAAACATAAAAAGATAGATCAAGGTTTTGGTACTAAAAAGAATGATAATTCATCTAACTTAACCAAACTTGTTACCTCTCAAGGAATTGCTAACTAAAACTGAAGAACAAAATTAACTTGTGTTTAACACACAGTTGCATTCATTCATAGTGCTGATTTCAACAACTGATTATAAATTACCATTTAAGCAAAACACAAAATAAGATTTCATTCCTTGAAAGCTTTCAAAATCAAATGATTAACTCAAGATAAATACCATTTTGGAACACAATATGAACTAGATTCGAATCTAGTTTCTTCTACTGTTGGTGAGACAGATAAGCAACATTTACAAATCTGGCACAATCACCAGTGTATAGAAAACCTGTGTCTTCAGACTACTTCCATCTACACTTAGGAAACTGGAAAGATATATTCCTTTCTATGCTGAATCTAACTCCTAACTAAGAAGACAAAAGAAGCTCTCTTTACTAAGAAATAGGATGTAGTTCTATCTCCTCTATCCTTCAGAAAATCCCTACTCTTCTAAGTCTATCTAGAACTGTCTACTCTATTCCTTTTCTATTTCTGCTAACTTTTCTTTTTCACTTCTAACCTCCACAAAGAGGCAAGAATGCCATATATATAGAGTGTACCAAAAATAATGAGTTGTTTCCCATTTTTTTAGGGTTTACAAAATATTCGTTCGTCGCAAGAGGGTCAGCGTCCAGATCTTTTGAATAAAGTTGGTTCTGCATTAAATGCAAATTCCTGCTGTCCATGTCGGTGAAAGATTATCTCGGGGATGATCTCAGATCTTTTGCAGCTTATAGCATTAACTCCTACACCTCCGTGTCCATCTTTGAATTCCAATGGAGCCACTTTGAATGCCCTAAAATATCACCATTAATGTTGAGCTACCCCTGTCAGTAGACACCAACTGTCACTATGACTCATGGTTTCACCCTCCTTCCTTCGGCCTTCTTCCTGCTCTAGATCTGTCCGTGTGTTGACCGTCTTCTGGAAGCAGCATCAGACTTGCCGCTAGATCTGGGCACCATTGTTCATCGAGTTGCTCGATCAGTGTAACATAAGACAGTCAGAAAGACTTTCCATCGAGCCTCTCTTTCTTTGGCGAGCACATTCCATCTCAGGAGAATCCTTCATGTCAGGAAGACCTTGCCCCAAACTCATGCCCCGTCCTGAGACATCCCTGGGTCGGTGAGACCTTTCATCAAGCGCATTCCATTACACCGAAGGGAGAAAACATGTCAGCGAGACCCTATTGGGTCAGTAGGACCTCATAGCGAAGCCGCCCTATTTCGGCGATGAACTCATTTCAGTCGGGAAGACCTTGATTGGTTGGTGAGACCTTTTGCTGAATACACTCCTTTTCGCCGAGAGCCCATTTTCCTTCGGGGAGAATTTTCTTAGTCGGCGAGACCTTTCACTGAGCTCAAAACTTTCATCGAGACCCTTGAGACATATCATCATGTGCAAAATTTAATCCTGCAAAACAAGGTCTTCATTAGTCCCTTGAACCATAAAAACATTACCTTCAATCTTACCCATCATACTTCTCCCATTTTATTACACTTCGGAAGAATAGACTTACTTTCGGCGGAGGCGGAACCAAATCCAAACTAGGAACAAACCTACCCTCAAAACTAGCAGAGGCGGAATCAAATCAGGACCGGGACCGAGACAAAATACGACCCAAAAACGACACCCCTCCTTCAAAACTGTGGGGGTGGGGCCAAAAAGAGATCAAAACCGGGACCGGAGTCAGAATGGGAACAAGCCATGAGAATGAACATCATTTCCTAGTTGAAACCCCATCCCAGTTCCACATTCAAAAAATAAGCCAAACGCGAGGGACAAATGGAAACAAACACAGGCGAGATCGGATCAAAAATCGATCCCGAGCAAAACATAACGAGGGCGGGGGCAGAACTAAATCCGAGATTGAAACTTCTTCAAAGTTTCAATTTTGGATTCCATCCCGATCCCGCCTCCGACAACATAGAAAAAGACAAAAAAAAAGGACAAGGAAGAGAAGGAGGAAGGGGAGGGAAAAACCCATGACAAAAAAGAAGAAGAAAAGAAAGCAAAAGAACAAGACACACGGAACTAGGATCAAAACGGAACCCGAACCTAAAACTTTTGAAAGTTTCAGGGTTCGGTTCCAGTTCCGGTTCCAAGTCCGCCAAAACAAAATGAAAAGACGTGTGAGATAGAAAAACAAAAGACACGAAACCAGGACTGAGGAAGGAATAGAAAATAGAACTTGGAAAGAATTCCAAGTTCGGTTTCCGTTTCGGTTTCGAGTTTGCCAAAACAAGAAAGAAAAAATGTCGAAGGCCGACAAGAAAATAACAAAGGCACAGGACACCAAACCAAAGGGAAAATGACCAACAACAAAAGCAATAAAGGGAAAGGTGAAGTCGGGGCCGGGATGGAACACAGATCAGAAACCTTGAAGAGTTCAATGTTCCGGTTCAGATCCGGACCCAACTCTGATAGAACCAAAGACTAAGAGTAAAACAAAAGAGCTGTCAGGACCAGAATAGGGGATGGAACAAGACCAGAACTTGGATGTAATTCCAAGCATGATATTGGTCCTGGTTCCACTTCCGACAGAACAAAGAAGAAGAAAGGAAAAAAAATGCTTAAGGCAGAAAACCAAAGGCCCAAAAAAGACAAAAGAAGAAGGGGGATCCCATTTTATTCCAGAATAAAATGGGGTAGTTATGCAAGGAATAACACTTCACTTGACATATTAGCTAAAATATTCCCATCTCTTTCTACTATTGTTCGGGTATCAGGTTGGTATGCTTTCATGCAAGCCATGACTAGTTCAGGAGCTATAAGGGCAGGAGGGAAGCCTGTAGCCTTGGAAATTCCACTACTTCTGATCAACCTTGCACTTTCTATCTTAGGGTTGACTTTGATCCTCTGTTTAAATTCATTAATATCAATGTGGCAAATATTGGTATTTGTAATCTCCTTCTAGTCGGTTATGACATTTGAATGCAAAGGCTCCCCTTGGAATTGGTATTTCATTTGATCCTTGTCCTCCTTCCCACAAGGAGCTTTGCCTGGTTTCTTTCCCTTGTCTCTTTCTATGGTTTCCCCTGAGGGTCTTGCACCCGATTCCATATATCCTGCAAACAAAGGCATGATGAGTGTAATCAATCATGGAAACACCAATGTTAGCTAAAATCCCCGTCAACGAAGTTAGATTATATAAAACATCATTCATGAAATCAAACATTTGCTTCGAGATGTAATTAGCAGTTCATTGAAGGGAATTTCGTCAACTCGGGCCATAGGGGCCGAACTTCCCTGGCAGGGCAATCCGCATGGTCTCTCCCGACTCTGGATTTGGATGATTTGAAAAATTTATGCAAGGGGGGGTTCAATTTGAGCACATGTGTTGAGACTTGCTTCTAGATTAGAGGTCATCTGGATCATCATTGGGGCACTCAGAGCTATGAGGAGGGAAAGCTATCTAAGGTTTACTGTCTAGAATGACAATGATGAAATGGAGTTGTAAGGATGGAGTTCTGGGGTCTGAGACCCACGATTCTAAAAGACAGTTGGCATAATTCAATCTTAAGTGTGCGGATCAAATGGGTCAGGAAGCTGTTCGAGGATAGCCATTTGAAAACGACGTGCACTAAGTGGAATTCCAGTGGGAGCAACCTGATGGATCGAGCTCAACATTATGTTTAGCTTTCAGGTTTCCTTTGATAAAACTCTATTGGCAATTAGAGTAGCAGGCTTTGGGGATCATAAGGATGGGTTGGATTTTCCTTTTGTGATGGCCAAGATGTGACAGTCTCACCGACGAAAGTCCAATGGAGTGGGCCTGGCGAAGGAAAAGGCACTTTAATTTCATCATGTCATTATGCAGCATAGGGAAACTTAGGACCCGAAGAGCAAAAGGTGGTCATCTGATGGTCGTTTGAAGATGAAAAAATCATAAAGGAGGTCTGCGGATGGAACTTTGTGAATCGGGACCTGGAAGATACCAATGACAGCATTTCGTTATGTAACTCAGGCGGCGAATGGCAAGGTGGATCTCGAGGCTTAGGTGGATGGGGCCGTTATGCTATTTGAAAGGGAAAAAACTATGAGGCATCCTAGGGAAGGAATCCTATGGGAGTTGGCCTGGGATGTATGAATGGAGGCCATGATTTCAAGTTTTATCAAGTCCCTATGACAACTCGTCAAAGGAGATCTGGGGTCGCAGGCCTGGGGAAACATACCACTGTTTCAAGGTTATTTGAGTTTAAAGTTTACTAGGCAGCGAAGAGGAGGTTCGAGTCTGAAGGGCATGAGTGCTTTGCATGAAGAATGACATAGTGGCATGGGAGTTCCTGATTCAGTTTTTATGATGATTTGAAGGTTTTCTTGAAATTCTATCATGTGGGTCCTTTAGGTCTAATCCTCCTCTATGAAATTAATACATTTTAACCCCATTTTTTTCATTGTTAAAATGTGAAATGGCCAAAAATAAATGTGAGGGGATGGGTGGCGAACCTACCTCAAGAACCTGGTGAAGGAAGCTACTAAATCCATGAAGAATCGACAAATAAGGGTAGCAAGCGCGAAGGCAGGGGATGATGAGGGAATTGGACTTTTTGAACTCGCTCTGCACTATTCTGGCCAACCTGTCATGTCAAAATGATAGGTTGAACCAAGTATTTATACTCCTAAGTGTATTCAATGCACCCTCATTAATGTAAGTATGACGAGCTGAACAGGTTGGTAAGTTCAAATTTTGAGACGACGATGGGAGGTCTGGAACCTAGAGGTTGGAAGGACGTGAGCCAATGACCCCTTCAAATGTTAAAGGAAAAGCACTGACAGGAGGAGGCATGGGGTCTGGGAGGTGGAACTCCAACGAAGGATGGACGTTCGGGAAGGGAAAACTCATAACAGAGTCTCGGGCAGAGAGGTTCAGTGGATGAGGCCTGGTGAAGCAAAGGATGGCCAATTTGTAGCATAAGTCATGGGGACGACGGTCAAGGAGCTGGGTTCCAAGGCATGGGAAGGTGAAGGCCTTAGGTTGTTTGAGACAATGAATGCATGATGGAAACTCATCGAGGGAAACCCACCATGGTGGACCGCGTGGTCCCTAGGGCTGCTGGCAGAGTCAAACTACCAAAGGAACTCCGCGAGGACCTAGGAATTAGAAAATTTTGTGGGGATGGAACATGGTCAACTTGAGGTGAGACTCTGGAGGTAATCTAACCATCTAGGACACCAAAATAGGGGCACACAAAATGGCTCAGCAAGGTGAAAGGAAGAGAGGGTCCCCGTTAGCAACGAGGCATGTGTGTTGAGGGCATGACAAATGGCACCTCTGTTAGGGAACACTGCCAAGTGTTCTGAGGGTAATCATTCAATCAAAACTTAGAATTTCTAGATTCGTAGACTAGGGGCCAACTTCCAAGAGTGAACTAGGAGAACAGGGTCCTTAGTTAGGTCAATCTACGAGACATCTCAGAAGTGTGTGTAGTGAATTAATTTTTCTTTCCTCGGGAATTGTGACAAGAAGCGGCTAATCAAACAAAGTGAGCTACATAAATCATCCAACACCAAAAGTAACTTGGACATTGCTCTACTGCCAGTCAGGCACCAATAGCCCTGACAAAGTTGTCACTGCAACCCCATGAATATTGCTCTACTGCCAGCCAGGCATCCATAGCCCTGATAGAGTTATTCGTATATCCATATGGTTGCTTGATTTCAAAAATTTATTTTCTTCCTTCTCTTGATATTTCTTTTTTCACTTTATCTTTGGCTCAACCATGTAAGCACTAAAGCCTACAATGGGTTTGAGAGCCACAGTGGTCACTAGAGAGGACTTAATATTTTTTTCTCACCAGGTTATCATAGCAACTATTGTACAACTCTTTGGAAATAATTAGGCATGTGGCTTGTGCAAGATCTAAGATGAATGTAAAGGGATCCAACCGAGGATCAAGTTCTAAAGAAAAGTTCAAATGAGGAAACTATTCCCAAGCAGCTATTAGGGACTAATAGTCAAGAATGAATGTTTAGCCAAAGAACACTAAGGACGGGAAACAAAATTGTTCATTGAATGATCATGGCCACCACATCAAGAACGAAGAACCCCTCAGCAAAGCAAAACAACCAGGAAATAGAAAAATAGAACAACGCAAAACAATGAAACACAAGGAAAGTGAAAGACAACCTATTCTAACCTATGTATAGGTATTTATAGGGATAGCTCTACACAAGCTCAGACTTGGAAGTAAGGCTTCAAATGTTTCCTATTGAAAGGAAATAGGGCATCCTCACTAGTAAGGGTCTTTAAATGGAAAGCATTTTCTCCTAGAATTTCATCTATCTAAAAGGGGCCAAGCCAAAGCTTGTCGAATTTGTTGTGTCCCCCTTTTTTTTCATGGGCCTTGTCCCAACATAAGACTAGATCTGCAATTCTAAAGGCCTTAATTTTTGCTCGTCGATCGAACCATCATTTGACTACGCCCTAGTGTTTGGAAAAAAATTCTATTGCATGGTCTTGTACTTCTTCCAAGTGCAAAAGCTTAGCTAATTGAACTTCTCTATGGTCTCCCTCTTCGTTAAAGTCATTGATAAACTAGAGAGTGGGGATTGTCAGGTGGATCGGAAAGGCAGGTTCTAAATCGTAAACCAAATGAAATGAGGAATTTCCAAGGGCAGCCTTGTGGCGAGTGCAATCTGGCCAAAGAGAAAAATGAAGTTGGTTATGCCAGTCCTGGGGATTCCTATCCAACAGCTTTTTGATCATGGTTATCAGATTCTTGTTCATGGACTCATTAAGGCCATTTCCCTCAGGATAATAATTGGATGAGAATTTAAAATAAATTCCATAGTCGAAGGCCCAACTAGAAAATTTAAGTGAAGTAAATGTGGGTCCATTATCACATACTAATGCATAAGGACAACTGAAGCGATTTAAAATGAAACATTCCAAAAAATTAGTGACTACCTCAGTTGTGCATTGCCTACATGCAATTGCTTCTATCCATCTAGTGCAATAATTAGTAGTGGTTAGAATGTACTTGTGTCTTGTAGATGATGGAGGGCTTACCAGACCAATGAAATCGAGACCCCATTGCATGAATGGTCTCACCTCTAGAATAGGTTGCAATAGGACAACAACATTCTTCTCCTTAGTGGCGGCGGTCTGGCATATATGACATGAGCAAACATGGCTATGGGCATCCTTGAAGACTGTTGGCCAATAATATCTTGCCCTTAGTATCTGATGTGTGGTAGATGGTCTGAATCCATGACCAGTGCCGAATTTGACATGGAACTCCCTTAGGACTCGATCTGCTTCATCTCTGCCAAGAATCTCAAGTAGATACCTTCATGATTCCTTTTATATAAAACGGACCCTTGTAGCATGTAGCTACTACTTTTCAAATGGAGAGCACGCTTCTGAACTCCTTGTAGGTGGGAATGACACTTGTGATTCAATAAATAATAAATGACATCTTTGTACCACACCCCAGAGAAACATCCTCCAGCTGGTAATGCTGCACTGTGAGTTTTGACCCTGCATCGGTGGCTGCTTTAGCAATTATTTGGGTAAGTGCTTGCCCTCTCACCAATCTCATCAGTTGGATTTCCATATCATACTCTTGCAACAACGTAACCCATTTTTCCCTCCATTCGCCTAACTCATTCTGCATAAGCGATGTTTTCATGGCTAGGTCAAGAACTATTGTGAACACTTTGTTACACAAGATGTAATGCTTGAACTTCTTCACCCCTCTAACAAGGGTGTATGCTTGTTTTTGTACATTGTGGTAGCACAGTTCAACATCCTTCAGAGGAGCACTCATGAAGGCAATTGGGTGCTCATTCCCTTCGTCATCCTTTTGGGTCAGAATGCTAGCACATGAATGATCTAAAGCAAACAAATAGATGTAAAAGGGCTTCAAATAATCCAGACTAACCAACACGGGTGCTTCAATAATTGCCTGCTTAATTTCTTCAAATTCCTACTTCACTTCGAGAGTCCATTCAATCTTGGCATCTTGCTTCAGCATGGCATTGGGGGGCTTAACAATCTCAACAAAACCTAAAATAAATTTTCACATAAAGTTAATCTTCCCAAAGAATGATTTGAGCTCTTTCTTGCTGCCCAGCATCTAGATCTTGAACAAGGATTGAATGCACTCTAGTTCAATGGCGATGCCTCACTCTAAAATCACATGCCCGAGTAGCTTCCCTTTAGTAAAACCAAAGATGCATTTCTTGGGATTAAGGGAGACACCAAACTCTCAGCATCTCTGGAAAACTTTGCATAGATCAGAGACATGATCACTCCGCTTCTTTGAAAACACCATCAAATCATCCATATAGATGATGATGCATTTCTTGATCAGATCTTTGAAAGCGATGTCCATAGCACGTTGGAAGGTTGCACTAACGTTAATAAGCCCAAAGGGCATTTGTCTGTAGGCGAAGGTACCTTAGTGGTGAATGTTGTCTTATGATGGTCTTCATACTACACCATTACTTGATTATACCCTGAGTAGTTGTTGAGGAAGGACATCATCTGCAAACCATTAAAAATCTATAGTACCTCATCCAATGAAGGCACAAGGTAATTATCCTTTTCTAATGCTCAGTTCAAATTATGGAAGTCCATGCACAACCTAATCTCACCATTCTTTTTTCTAATAGGGACCAAGTTGGCCACCCATGTAGAATGCCAGACTGGAAAAATAATCCTTGTTGAAAGCAGCTTTTGCACTTCTTTATATATAATTGGTTCCAACAAGGCATTTATGGGACACTGTCTCTGTTAGAAGGGCTTCACATCAAGCTTGAGAGGGATGTTGTGTGTTATGATGGAGGTATCGTAGGTTTTCAGATCTTCGTAGCTCCATGCAACCAAATTATGATATTTTTGCAGAGCATCAATGATCCCCTTCTTTTCTTAGGGTGTGCATTCCTTGCCAATGAAGACATTTTTGACCTCCTTGGTTGTTCTGAGGTTGTGAGTGTCTCACTGATTTCTTATGACATCCTTCTTGGTTTGCTAATCCTTGTCTCTAATCTGATCCAAGTCAAAAATGCATTCAAGCTGAACCATTCCTCTAGGAATTGTGTTGGTCTTGAGGTTTATAACCCCTTCTATGTTGAGTTCAGCTTCTTCCAAATCCACTTCATCTATTATTTGGGTGGAAAATACATCAGATCTCATGATGAACTTGAGGATGTGCTTATCATCATTGAACACTTGAAATTGAGTGACATTATCTGGAACATATGGAGTAGACGTCAACTCAACTGTGAAGTGTTTAAGACTTGAAAGAGATAGTGGCTATAATGTGTTAGCTGTTTGAGCCAAAGCATCGACTGTGTGATTCTGAGTGCATGGGATTAATTGAATATTAAAAGAATCTAAACCTTCTAGAAGATCCCAAACTCTGTGTCTATAATTAATAAGTTTTCTATCGTGACAAGAATACAATTTTCTGACTTGTTTGACCACTAACTCAGAGTCACCAAAAACTTGTAACATTTTGAGATTTTTCTTTAAGGCCATCAAAAGACCATGTACTAGAGCTTCATATTTAGCTACATTATTAGTGCAATAAAATTGCAACCTATGGGCAATATGAAAGGTCTTACCCATTGGGTGATGAGTTCAAATCCAACTCCAGCTCCTTGCTTTGACTTAGATCCATCAAATCGAAGCGTCCAAAACTTGGGAGGCTCCTTGACACCCAGTCCAATCAGTTTTTTATTTCCTCTTGGTTAGGTGGTTGCTTCCATGGGTTTTAGGGAATGTGCCAATTTAGTATGATTAGCAGTAGGCAGTTCCGCTAGAGCTTCCATTGGCATTTCCTTCTGAAGGACAACTGATCCTTTGACATGCTCAATCATTGTTTGACATTGGCAACATTCAAACTCAGAGGGGGAAGCATTATTAATTCTACACCAATTCAGTAGCAAGAGATCCTAGAAATCCACTCAGGCACCCAAGCTAAGTTCGTCTTGCACACAATTTTCCATAAATTCTTGAAATCCATCCAATAATCCTAGAGTGTTGTCTTCTGGATATTCCTCTTCATTTTCCTCCACCAACATTTCAGTGCTCTGAGGTGTATGGGCTAAATCAACTAGAGGACTACACTAGACCAGTAAGACCTTTGCAACCATCCCTTCTTCTTGAATCTCTACCTCTTCTTCATAAGTGAAAGGACAATAATTCCCCAACTCTATTTTAGTAAACAATACCTCATTGAGGTTGTTGTATTCTGTAATCATGAATTTCATGCATGGTTCCCCATCAATATAGATTTGATTGGGCAGTCCCTTCCATGGCAACCACAGATGAGAAAAATCTATTGTGGCATATTTGTTCAGTGCACAGGTGGAATCCTATCCCAAGATGATTTCATACAAGTCAGGGATATCCGCAACCTAGAGGTCAATAACTTGTTGCACCCTTGGGTCTGCAACAACTTGCATTGGGATTTGATTCATTTCTCCCACAATGTTAATTTTCATTTTTTCCAGCTGAGTCACCTTCTTCCTTGAAGGTGTGGGGGTAATTCCAAGGGCCTTGCATACAACCAAAGGCATAACATTGGCATATGCTTTGGAATCAATGAGGAATTGTGAAAATTCTTCCCAAAAATGAAGATGGTGGTGAGGAAGGGTGGTGTTTCCAAATTTCCTTGAAAGAGGCCCATAGGTGTGTCCACTTGAGCTACTTGAGCTTTGTTCTTATCGCCAATCTTGTCTTTAGTTTGTCTGGAAGGCTGATCCCTGGGGATTTTCTCATTATTCTGATTTGATTCCTTTTCTGGATGTTTTCCTGTAGACTAATTTGAGGGGACATCCTTCCTTTTCCCTATTGTCTCGTGAATCATGGGCTCCTGCCTAGGTTCTTCAAAGGTGACCCTCTTGGTCGGTACTTCATGAGTTTCCTTATAGGATGAGGTTCCATTAATTACCCTAAAAAAGGCATTCCTTATAGCAAGGACTTTGAGTAACTCAAAGGTAGATAGGCTAATTTTCACCTTCTTGAACTCTTTTGCTACATATTCACCCATTTGCTTGATTTCAAGGTTAAAGGCTTAGCCTATAGGAGAGCTAGAAGGTTGGAATTTCATCTGATTTGAATGGTTTTGGGATTGGCCTTGAGGCTAATTCTATGGCTGATTCTGTGGCCTATCTTTGTTGAAGTATTGAGTGGGTATGTGAGGAAGACCAAGATTATTGCTAGAATTAGGATCAGGCAGGGTACTAAAATTATTCAGTGGAGTTCAATTTGTGAAATTTCAACCCGCATGTCTATTCTTAAGGTAGTAGGGGGTCGTTATTTGATGGAACATATGAACCTCGTCTACATAAGGTTCTTCCTTATCTATTGGACTATTATCTACTAAATTGAAAAGCTGAGATGAAGGTTCTTCGTTACCTACCTCTTGTACTTCTTCATTCTTGGTGGTTGCGGCCTCGTTCTTAGGCTCATTGTAGTCACTTCATGGGAATGGAGCTTGGTTGACTACAAGATAGGAGGATTCATAAGGTTTAGATGGGACAATGTCCTTGCAACTAGCACTATCAACAACGTTCTGGACCTCCACCTGAAAGATCTCTGTAGCCGTCTAGAATTTGGGACAATCCAACATAGAATGCCTGCTTATCTTGTGAATCTGACACAATTCGGACAAGGTTTCCTCTACGAGGTACACTCCACTAGTCATCTTTTCATTATTGTCTGGTTGATCCAATGGGGTAGGAACACCCCCATTGTTGGGCCTCGTGTTCCATGTTTTGTTCTGCCTTTGGGTAGGTCTCCTTTCAAATTTTTGGTTTGAATTCTTCCCTCTATCATAATTATGTCCAGAGGATGTGCTTGGCTCATAGTTAGCCCTACCATCTCTGTTATCTTGGCTATCTCAATTAAGATTAGCCTGGAGGCTATGTTGGGAGGCTTGCAATTGATTATTCTAGTTTCTCAAGTGCATCATTTCTATAGACATTTTCTAGATCATTTCTATTAACTCATCGAGTCAATCCCTTTCCATGTTACTTGGCTAAGGTGTTGGGTTTTGAAGAAAAATGGGTGAGGATGCTAGTTGATTCTCATGTGCTAGAGGAAACTCAGGTCCAGGTAGGTACAATGGTGCTTGTGGCTATTGAGAGAACACCTGCTGCTGTTGGGGAACCTGAGGGTAAACCTATTGGATTCCAGTAAGAAGGACTTGGGGGTGCCTAATTCATTGGCTATCTAGGATGTGGGATGATGGGAAGCTACAACACCTAGTTCATAAGAGGTGTTTAATCGGAAAACGCTTGATTGAGTCCCTGAACCTGCATGGGGTGAGCCACTGGACCCAATGAAGGCAATGGACCGGAGATGTTCTACCCCAAATCTGTATTGGCAATGACCGCCTCTGAATAAGCATCCACCAACCTTGTAAGTGGTGGGCGCATCCTTTTCACATAAGATTATCTAATGTTGAATAGTAAATGGGCAGGGCCACAACATTGTTGTGCACGTATGGATCTTGAAGTCTCATAATGGCTTGATGGAAACGATCATTGAAAGAGATAATTGGTTCATTAATTTCCTTGTGAATAAACATAAACTGTCGATATAGCTACGAAGGGCTAATAGGAATTTTGTATTTCTGTAGGAATGCATTTGACATAAGGTCCCATGAAGTGATAGACCCCCTTGGAAAATTGATATACCAATAAAAGGCCTCTTCTCCTAGTGAGTATGTGAAGAGCTGACAAGCGACATCCTCATGATCAATCTGCATATCTTTAATCAATGTTTCAAATATCTTGATGTGTTCTTTTGCAATCCTTTGTGGGTCGCGAGGATTGAACTTCATGCAGAAACCCTCCAAATTCTTGGGAATATCATGATAGGAAGTGAAGTGCAATGAAGAAGGATTTTGCAATAACCAAGCCATGAGAGGCGACAAAGGTGGTACCTGTTGTTGAGGGGTAGCAATTTGGGGTTGCACTTGTTGTAGAACAATAGCCTGGGGTTGTACTTGGGCCACGGCTATTTGGACTGCGCTATGGACTTGAAGGGCCAGGAGAGGGACAACTCCCTGGCTGCTGGAAGGAAGAGGTCCAAAGATAGTTTGGAGTGGCAGGGTGGAGGATGTATGAATGGTGAAGGAAGGTGGAGGTGGAAGGGAAGTGGAAGCAACAAGGAAAGAGGAAGAGGAAGAATCTCCTCCCTTAGTTCATTTAGCCCTTGTGGGGGGCTACAACTCTTTAAATTCCCTTTTGTTTGGTGTTGACCTTAGAATTCACTAAAACCTTCCAGGGGAGAATGATCCAATTCGATCTAGCTTAGCCTGGCCCTCCTAACTCTAGTTCTATTGATGTTTTTTTATGCATTTCTCAACATAGGTAATGCATATGTGCATTACCTCTCTTAAAAAGAGACTTCCAACAACAAGTTGCTGAAAATCACCCCAAGGTCTCTTGGGTGTCAGATCATGACTTGCAAGGAATTCCTTAGTTGGTATTTGATGTGATCTTGCTGGTAATCATAGGGAAGACTTGTGAAGCTGGGTAGAATGAATTTGATATTGTAAGTTGAGTTCCAAGGATGGTAAGTTGGAATGTACTTTGTTGAAGGTTTGAACAATAGTTTGAAACTTCGATGTTTTGCTTAAGTTTTGGCTTTACAATGTGCAATGAACCTTAGCATAGGATTTTTCTATAAAAGAAGGAAAAAGGTAGGGAAGAGGAGAGGTTCCTAGATCTGCAACTAACTATGAATAGTGATCATGGAGGTTCCGCTATGGACAACTTCCTTCAAATAGAATTTCACTTAACTAGAAAACTCTTAGTCTCATGAAATTTGTGCTATCTTCTAAGACCTGCAAATATTTCACCATTCGTTCACCATATGCATGCATGAACAAGGATACAAGTTTAAAGCAACTTTTAAGTTCAAGTCCAAACTAACTTTACATAGCCATCTACCAACAACAAACAACAAAAAGTATGGACTATGAAGGCATCTACACAACAATTTTTTTTATAATCATTGAACAACATTACCAAATCTATCAGAGTAACCTAAAACTAACTAAAATAGAAAAAAAAATCTAACTAAAACATTTAACTATGGGAGATGAATCATGAAACATGTAGAGAAACTCATAAATGCACCAAAATGAATGCATTTATATTAAAATTTCTACATGTCATTTCAACAACCTAACTCTCTATTGAAAAAGAGAGGAGACCCCCTATTTAGAGTGCCCAAAAAGTAGAATGAATGACCAAGATTCATTACAAATTAGGGTTCTACTTACCCCCCAAAAATAGTACATTTTAAAATACAACTCTATCCTTATCCCTATTTTGTCTTCTTGTGACAACACTATAGCGTTTTGTCTTTTTGTTGATTGCTCTTTGCTGTAGCTATTCCTTAAGGAATTCCTCATCAATAATAGGGTTACCCTCCTGCTTCTTCAAAGATTCATAGTCCATGAACTTCAAGATTAATGGCTAGAGCTTATCAACTTCCAAAATTTTAGATCGTAGCACTTGATAATTCCATTCTTTGGATCGGTTGGTGAGCTTTTCCCAGTCTTCATCATACTTAGCAACATGATCTCTGAATAACTCTGACAGGGTGAAGGCTCGGGCTACAAAGCTCATGAAATTAGTGGTGATCTCATCTGACATCTTGTCCTCCATCTTCTTCTATAAATAGGGCTTTATCTTCTCAGAATCAATTTGCACGACATGCATATCATAGCCCGTGATCAACTTTAAGTATCGAGTACAATCAGATCTGACTTCTTTAGCCCACTCGATGTCTAGATTGACCTTATCAAGCACTTGCTCCATCCTTTCCTTTCTATTCACAAAGTCTCGCTTCCATACGTTCACAAGCCACCAATCATCTTTCTTAAATGTAAGCTCCTTTTCCCAAGTTGCACTTGGTAGTTTGAGAATAGCCTCAATCTTCAGGTAGGTGGATTCATATCTCCTTAGGAATTCAGTGCAAAGTTTCCTCGTACCTTCAAGAGATTGTTGTAGATCTAAAAACTTGTTCGTTGTCCTAACAACACAACTGATGCCCATGTTCCCAGCATATAGTACATGCTTGAACCAACTCTCTATGGTATTATCCAAATTATTTCTCTTCTCGAGCTTATCTATTTTCTCCTTGGACAATAACTATGGTGGGGCTGAAGACGTGGTAGGAATTTCATCCACTAAGGACCATTGTTGGATGTAGGTTGTTAGGTCAGCCACTTGTGCCTTAAGCCCTTCCTTCAAAATCTTGTCTTGTTGTATTAGATGCACCACCATGGAAATAGACTCCTGGAGGTGATCCACCTTTTGTACTCTAGTGGTTGTTACCAAATCGATAGTGGAGACATTGTACCTTATCCCTTCCACTCCCACTACTGGCATTTCCACTTGGATGGTCCTAGATCCAAAGGAATCCATTGTTACCTTGGATGTAATTTTAGGCTTCTTCTCCTTCTTGGTACTAATCTATTCCCAAGCTAAGATAGCTTCCAAGCTTGCTCTTGGGTCACTCAGGGCTGGAGTTTCTTTTATAACCATTCAGGCATTGCAAAATTTTCTTTAGGTGATTCATGATGACCCTCCTCTTCATTCCTTCGGACTTCTATTTCTTTATCTCTGGGAGTTTCTTTCTTTGCTTTAGTGCCTTCTCCCTCTTCCTCATCAGATTCTCTAATTAGCACCAGGTGTTTCATAGGGGACTTAGTAGGCAACTGTTCCCTGAGACCTTCTTCTCTCTTAGCTTTTTCTTCCTTTTCTTCAATTTCTTTATCATGTTCATCTGCATGTCCATGCTCCTTGAGTTGTTCTATCTTGAGGATCTTATCAGTTTGAACCTCATCCTCAGGTTTATTTTCCTCTACATCCTCCTCTTCCTTTCACAGGGGTGGCACATCTTAATGATCTTTCTTTTCTTGTTCTTCCTATCCTTCAGAGAGAGGCATCTCCTCATCATCCTTGGGGCCTTCTTCTTGTTGTTCACCTGTAGGAAGTTCCATATTTTCTTCTAGCTTGTCATCATTGTGCCCTACTTCCTTGGGAGGTGGTCTTTCAATTTCTTCCCCAACATCCTTTAATTGCCGAGCCAACTCTTCCTCAAAGTTAGGATTGAAAGTTTGCACAATTAATTTTTCACTGGCGTCTTCTTCTTCATCCGCGCTTTCAGAAGACCCTGTTGCTTCTCCTTCATGAACTAATTTGTCAATTTGTGGTTCCATTGGAAGCTTTGAGGAGGGAGCACTGGCAAGAACCTATGCTAAGGCAACTTGGATGGTAGGATTCATTAGCACTTGTGAAATCTCAGAGGGAACATTCTGCATGTGCCACGAGAATGCCTCTGGAAAAGTGAGTGTTGGAATTGGTATTGTTGCTACCACCAGTGGAAGCGATGTCGTGGGAGACATGGAGGCGAAGGAAAGTGGAGAAGTTGTAACAAAAGAGGAATCAACCATTACTACCAGCCCAGCTAGAGAAGAAGAAAAAAGGTGGACCAAGATGTCCACTATAGGTGGGGATGTGGAAACCATGGCTTGAGAAATAGATAGAGGGGCAGTAGTATTAGAGGTGGCCGGTGGAGACTCTTGCTAGTCTGTCTCCATTTCTTCTCCTTTGTGGAGGGGATTTTATTGAATAGTAGGCAGCCCTGCAACACTTCCTATCCTTTTTTTTTTTTAGATGGCTCACCCTCTAAGGCCTTCCTTGCGTATACTTTTGGATTTGGCTGTTGGTCCTCGACCTCCTTCCTTTTGCTTGACCTTGTGAGTGGAGGGGATTTGGATGTTTCTCCTATTGAGGTTGTAGCAGCACCATCATCTATTGCGCCATGCTCACTTTCGAGCCCTTGATAGGTCAGGACAACCCCTTGTTCCTTCAATTGAGAAACTTGTCCATTGACCCATTGTCTGGTGCATGCCTTGATAGGCTTGGTTATAATATCAAGGTCATCTACCTCTTGCTCATACCAATCTATTGCTGGAAGTGGAAAGTTAGTGACTGCATTGTACCTAGCATCCATGACTATGCTTTCATCTTCTTCAACTTGATAAGGTATAGGAAACAATTTCATCCCTTTCACGAAGTATGTCATCATTCACATGTAATGCCTCATGCATACCTCCTTATCATCTTGGAAATTCACCCAAAAATATTTAACATGATGTAGATGGGCATAGTTAGGTCCTAATGCTTTCCTTATGTGCCCATATGGGTCCATTCGTGGGTGAGCAGTGTGAAGGCTAAAGTGATACTTTGCTAGCTCCTTCTCAGAATTCCCTACACATTGAGAGGTGTGCAACTTATATATCCCTTGACCAAAAGAAAGAGGGTAAGGGATCCCTGCTAAATGCTTGTTGCTAAGGAGGGTGTGTACATGCTGGATCTAATTTTAGGCTTCTTCTCCTTCTTGGTATTGATCTATGCCTGAGATAAGATAGTGTTTAGGCTTGTTCTTGGGTCACTTGGGGAAGGAGCTTTCTTTTCAAGTTGCTTTTCTAACCATTCGAGCATTGCAAACTTTTCTTTAGGTGATTCATGATCACCTTCCTCTTCATTCCTTTAGACTTCTATTTCTTTATCTCTAGGAGTTTCTTTCTCTTCTTTAGTGCCTTCTCCATCTTCCTCATCGGAGTCTCAGATGAACACCAAGCATTTGATAGGGGACTTAGTAGACAACCGTTCCTTGAGACCTTCTCTCTTATCCTTTTCTTCCTTTTCTTCAATTTCTTTATCATGTTCATCTTCATGCCCATGCTCCTCAAGCTATTCTATCTCGAGGCTCTTGTCAGTTTGAACCTTGTCCTCAATTTTATTTTCTTCTACATCCTCCTCCTCCTTTTGCAAGGGTGGCACATCTTCATGATCTTTCTTTTCTTGTTATTCCTGTCCTTCAGAGAGAGGCATCTCCTAATCATGCTTGGGGTCTTCTTCTTGCTATTCAGCTCTAGGAAGTTCCATATTTTCTTCCAGCTTGTCATCTTCATTCCCTCCTTCCTTGGGAGGTGGTCTTTCAATTTCTTCCCCAATGTCCTTTAATTGTTGGGCCAACTCTTCCTCAAATTCAGGATCAAAATTTTGCACAATTAATTTTCCGTTGGCATGTTCTTCTTCATCCACTCTTTTAGAAGATCCTGTTTATTCTCCTTCATGAACTACTTTGTCAATTTGGAGGTGCTCATATTTTGGATGTTCGTCATACTCGTCCGCTTCCTCTTCCAATGCCTTTGCCACTTCAATCTCTTGCCTCTCCCATTCTATTGATATTGCCATTGTGGCTTCCATTGTTGGTGGTTCCATTGGAGGATTTGAGGGGGAGCACTAGAAAGAACTTGTGCTAAGGCAGCTTGGATGGTAGGATACATTAGCACTTGGTAAATTTCAAAGGGAACATTCTACATGTGCCGCGAGAATGCCTCTGGTAGTGTGAGTGTTGGGAAAGGTATTGTTGATTCTTCCAGTGGAAGCTATGTGGTAGGAGACATGGAGGCAGAGGAAAGTGGAGAAGTTGTAAAAGAGAAGGAATCAACCATTACTATTGGCCCAACTAGCGAAGAAGAAGCAAGGTGGACCGAGATATCCACTATAGGTGAGGATGTGGCAACCATGGCTTGAGAAATAGACTAAGGGGAAATAGTATCAGAGGTGGCCAGTGGAGACTCTAGCTGATCTGTCTCCATTTCTTCTCCTTTGTGGAGAGTATCTTCTTGAATAGCAAGCAGCCCTGCAACACTTCCTATCCTTTTGTATTTCTTTGATGGCTCACCCTTTCAGGCCTTCCTTGCTTATACTTTTGGATTTGCATACTGCTCCTCAGTCTCCTTCCTTTTGCTTGACCTTGTGAGTGGAGGGGATTTGGATGTTTCTCCTGTTGAGGTTGTTGTAGCCCTAGCATCTGTTGCACTAGAATCACTTTCGAGCCCTTGATAGGTCAAGACAACCCCTTGTTCCTTCAATCAAGGAACTTGTCCATTGACCCATTCTTTGGTGCAAGCCTCTACAAGCTTGGTTATAATATCGAGGTCATCTACCTCTTGCTCATCCCAATCTATTGCTTGTAGTGGAAAGATAGTGACTGCATTGTACCCAGGGTCCATGACTTTGCTTTCATCTTCTTCAACTTGATCTGGTATAGGAAACAAGTTCACCCTTTTTACGAAGTATGCAGTCATTCACATGTAATGCCTCATTCTTACCTCCTTATCATCTTGGAAATTTTCCCATAAATCTTCAACATGATGCAGATGGGCATAGTTAGGTCCTAATTGATAGGATAGGGGTTGGATGAGACAATCACAGTCCCATGCTCTTGGTCTCACCTTGGCAAAACCTTTGGTGTTTCTCTTCACCTTCTTGAACCTATAGGTCCTAAGACTTTTTAGACACCCCTGGTTCTTCTGGCCAACCCTCCTATCAATTGCATACACCTAACCAAGTCAAACTTGGTGCTTTCTCCTCCATTTTCCTCCTTGGCCCTTAACCTTCCTAAAGACCAACTATCTCTCCAAATCTCCTCAACTTGTTGCAAGGGCATGTGGTATCCTCCAGGGCTTCAAAACCATCCCACTATGATCCTTGTTCAATGACAAGTCTTCATTCTTTCATCGCTACCACCAAAACCTAGTTTAGGGTTTAAGAAGGGCTAGTAGCCCTTGAGCCCCAATTAGGTCTCTTAGCCCGAGAAATTAGGCTATAACTCCTTCCTGCTTGATGAACACCATAAACTCACAAAAGGAACCCTCGCTCAATTTCCTAGCTCTCCAAGATTTTTAGGGTTTTGGGCCTTCCTAGGCCGTACACAGGGGTAACCCTAATTTTGAGAGTTTTAGGGCTTTTTAAGCCTTTTCTTGGACACACAGTGAACTATTTTCTTCTTTCAGCCACCAAATGGATTGGTGATGACTCCTACCTCTTTCCAGACCTTTTTAAGGTCTCCTACAATCACTACACACCCTGAGTTTCTAGTGAGTAGACACCCCTGCAGCGTTGGAGACTATTTTGCACTATCTTTCCTAACCGGGCATAGCCAGCTCGCCTAGGAATAGAATTTTTGCATGCTTCTTGGACTATTACAGACCCCTACTCCTATTGTATGTATAGTCATGGAGTTTAGCTTCATTCCTAACAAGTCCGTACTCAAAATACAATGGCAATGCAAGCTAAAACCCCATTGTTCTGTAATTTACCAGTCAAAACTACAAATGAAAAAGAACACAGTATTTACAAAAAATCTCTTGAAAAAAAGTACTAGTTAGCTACTTTTTCAATTCAAAGCTAAAAAAGAAAACACACTACATGCTAAACCTTCCAAGATCCTTGATCAATTCATTACTTTGCTGAATCAAAACAAGAACAAAAAAATAGAAAATTGCACACTAAAAAACTGTCCCTGTTCTCCTGATCACAAACTAATTACAACTTCAACATTCCTTCCAACCCCACTTCCAACTCGAGGTTCACCTTTTAAATGTTCAAAAAGTAGTTTCTTTTCCCTTTGGTTGGACTTAACCACCATCAAAGGCCAAAATTTCTTAAAAGCAACATTTTGGCTTTATTTCCCCAATTCTAGTGATTCCAAAAAAATAAATTGTGTAACTCATACCATCTACCCTATACTACTGAGCAACCTACATTCTAACATCTTTTAACACCATAAACTCAAAACTTGATGGTCAACATGACCTTGAAACACAAAATTGCTTGCTAAGCTTGAAAATTTGCATAGTGTTACTTGATGTTTGATGTTGCCTAGGTGCTCCTGCACCATTCTCCCCCTCTCAGCTCAAACACTAAGGAATGGAAGGAGAAATCAAGGACAGTTCAATGCCCTACTTTTTTAAGTCAACTTCATCCACCCAAGTAGCCTCAAATTCATGCTTGTCCTTCCACTTGATGAGGTGTTCCATGTACACCTTGTGTCTTGTGGCCTTCTTCACCCTTCACTCCAAGATCTTCTCTGCCTGAGGCTTGTCTTAAGTAGGTAAGGATATGTTGCTGATGTCCTTGAAGACCTCCTTATTGTTTTGATCCAAATCCTTGTTTGTCCCCTTATACTTGATCAAATCAGCAACATTGAATACTGGTGAGATTCCTAGATCGGTAGGTAACTCCACTTTGTATGCATTCTTACCATACTTGGCCAATATCTAGCAGGGACCCACTCTCTTCATCTGCAACTTGGTTGACATTCCCTTCTATAATTTGGATTTGTTAAGGTGGACCATAAAATAGTCCCCTACTTGATATTGCACATCTTTCCTTGTCATATCTGCCTTCTTCACTTTTGGTGTAGCCTCAGTGACTATCTTCTTGACCTGCTCCTGGATCTCCTTCATGGTCTGACTGAAGTCTTCTGCATGTCCACTCCTATGCTCCATAGATCCAAGGACTCTGAGCTCACATATGCCTCTTGGGTGCATCCCATACACAACCTCAAAAGGACTTTTCCCTGTAGTTCTATTGACACTATCATTGTAAGCATACTCAACTTGGGAAATAACCATATCCCATGTCTGTCCATATTCCTTGGTTAGACACCTTGAAAGATTACCTAACACTCTCTTAACCACCTCTGTTTGACCATCGGTCTGTGGATGGTAAGCTGATCCAAATGACCGATTTGTACCCAATCTACTCCATAGAGTCTTCCAAAAATGACTCATGAACTTCACATCTCTGTCAAAAACAATGCTTAGAGGCAAGCCATGGATCCTTACAACCTCCTTGAAGAAAAGATGAGCTATGTAGCTAGCATCATGAGTAGTTTTGCAAGGAATGAAGTGACTCATCTTACTAAATCTGTCTACCACAACATAAACACTATCAAAACTAGTTTTGGTCTTAGGAAGACCTACCACAAAATCCATGCTCACACACTCCCATGGTCTATTAGGAATGGGCAGGGGTTGATATAAACCAGCATTTAGCTCCTCCCTTAGCTTTCATGCACACAACACACTGTTCCACATACCTTCTAACATCTCTTGCCAACTTAGGCCAATAATAGAATCTTTGTACTAGCTCTAAGGTCTTATTTATGCCAAAATTCCCACTAAGACTGCCATTATGCTTTTCTTGAATCAAATTTTCCCTCATTGACCCTCTTGGAACACATAACTGATTACCCTTAAATAACAACCCACTTTGTAATGTATACTCAGAATATTGACTATGAAAATGATTCTCAAAATTAGAACATACCTTGTAAGCTTCTGAGAAGTCTTCATCTTCACCATAGAGGTCTTTGAAACTCTCTATTCCAATGCTCTTTAGCTGTATCTCCTGCACTGTCAGCAACCTTCTGCTTAATGCATCTGCAACCTTGTTCATTTGTCCCTTCTTGTGCTTGATAGTGAATGTGAAGGCTTGGATGTATTCCATCCATTTCAAATTCCTATTACTTAACTTCTCTTGGGTGTTGATATAACTAAGTGTCTGGTTATCAGTAAAGACCACAAACTCTTTGGGTAACAAATAATGCCTCCACTTCCTAAGGGACTGCACTAAAGCATATAACTCTAGATCATAGGTAGAGTACTTTTTCTTGGCTTCATTGAGATTTTCACTAAAGAAGGCCACAGGCCTACCTTCTTGACTAAGTACTCCTCCTACTGCTACTCCACTTGCATCACACTCAACTGTGAACAACTTGTCAAAACTAGGCAATAATAGAATAGGTTGAGTTGCCACTTCTTGTTTCAGTTTCTCAAACCCTTTATCAGCCTCTTGGAGTCCACTTAAACTTTGTTTTCATACCACCCTTGATTGTATCTAGGACTGGTGCACATATACCACTGAAGTTCCTTATAAATTTTCTATAAAATTGGGCCAATCCATGAAAACTCCTTACCTCTGTTGCTATGGTTGGTGTAGGCCAGTTTAGGATGGCTTCCACTTTGCTTGGATCCATCTTCAATGATCCTTTTGACACTACAAAACCCAAGTAGATAAGCTCTTGCTTAAAGAACTCACATTTCTCTAGATTGATTGCCAATTTCTCTTCTTGCAACCTTCTAAGAACTTGCTCCACATGTTTCAAATGTTCTTCTGCTTTCTTGCTGTATATGAGGATGTCATCAAGATATACTACCACAAATATACCTGTAAATTCCTTTAGCACTTCATTCATGAGCCTCATGAATGTACTAGGGACATTGGAGAGACCAAATGGCATCACTCTCCATTCATATAACCCATCATTTGTCTTAAATGTTGTCTTCCACTCATCACCATCCTTAATTTTGATCTGATGGTATCCACTCTTGAGATCCAACTTTGTGAAGAACTAAGCACCTCCAAGACAATCCATCAAGTCTTCAATTCTAGGAATAGGAAACCTATACCTAATGGTGATCCTATTTATTGCCCTAGAATCAATACAAAATCTCCACTTACCTCCTTTCTTGGTTGCTAAAACCACTGGCACTACACATGGGCTGATGCTCTTTTGAATCAAGCCTTGATCCAATAATTCTTGCACTTGCCTAGCTACCTCCAAATTCTGATCTGGTGTGAGTGTTTATGTTGCTTTGTTAGGTAATGAGGCTCCAAGTATGAAGTCAATTTGATGACTTATTGCTCTCTTTGGTGGTAAAGTTGCAGGTGTACCATCACTGACTATACTCTTGTACCTATCAAGCAACTTTTGGACTGCTTGCAGTAAGACTGTCCTTTCAGCTTTGTCTTCCTCTTTAGGCTGCAATACAACCACATATCCTTCATTCCCTTGGTGTAGGTCCTTAAGGAACTCCTTGCCACTGCTCAACATGATGTTTGGTGCCTTTGACTATCCTTCATCTTCTTCTAACAGTGACTGCAACTTGAAAGTCTTCCCATCCTTCTTGAATGATATGGTGTTCTCTTTCCCATCATACTTAACACTTCTGTCATACTGCCATGGTCTAACCAGTAGTAGATGGCATGCATCCATGGGTAAAACATCACAAGCCAACTTATCTTTATATCCTCCAATAGAAAATTCCACTGTTACTTGCTCATTAACTAAAACACTCTGCCCTTTATTCAGCCATGTGACCTTGTAGGGGTTATTGTGAGGTGACTTTTCTAATTTCAGTTTCATTACTACCTCCTCTTAGATTATGTTGTTTGTTGAACCTGAGTCTACTATAACCTTGCATACTTTACCAAGTATCTTACACCTTACTCTAAAAAGAGATCTTCTTTGTTTAGGTTCCTCCTTGACTGGCTGCCTAATCAAAACTTTGTTAAACATCAAATTCTCCCCTACCTCAAATTCTATGTGACTGATCTTAGATGATTTAGGACTCATGGTGTCCTCTTGTGCGTAAGCCACTCTCTTTTCATTGCTTGATGAGGAAGCTTTCTCCGGGCATCTATAAGCAGGGTGACCTATTTGATTGCAATGATAACACTTCATGTTTGCAAAATAAGAGTTGCTCCTTCCTGCTCCTCTTCCTCTATTTGAATCTCCTTGAGGTCCTCTCCCTCTGTTAAATCCTCCTCTTGAAGATGTTTCACCTCCATGCTTAGTGAGTTTTGATTCTCCATGATTCCTTTGATCATTGCCTCTACCTTGGTAACCCCCACACTGTCCTCTTTGATCTCTTTGATCTCTGCCTTTGCCTCTGCCCTTAGAAGTCTGATCTTGCTTCCTCTTGTTCCTTTCCTCAATCTTGATAGCCAACTGATAACATTGATGTACTATTTTAGGACTCAAAAGAGCCATCTCTTCTTGGATGTTCCATTTCAAACCATTAAGATACCTA
The DNA here is from genome assembly GCA_007258455.2 of Sequoia sempervirens. Taxonomy (NCBI): domain Eukaryota; kingdom Viridiplantae; phylum Streptophyta; class Pinopsida; order Cupressales; family Cupressaceae; genus Sequoia; species Sequoia sempervirens. The sequence goes on from VDFB02291083.1 coordinate 52,924, forward strand.
GCCAGTTTGAGGCTCTCATCCTTTGTCACATTAGACCTCATACAAAGCTTTGAAACTCTTCAGTATAAGTGTTTACATCTTGGTCTTTCTGCCTTAGACTTTGCCTCTTCTTGTGTAATTGAATCTCATAGTCATCTGGCATGTAGGCTTCCTTCACCTTAGCAACCATTCCTTTCCAAGTTGATATGGGATGTTTTCCTTCTTTTTCCCTCTCCGTCTAAATAAACTTCTACCATGTCAAGGCTAATCCTCTCAATCTTGACTTAGCAACCTTCACCTTTTGTGCCTCAGTGACTCCATCACACTCAAAATGATTCTCCATGCCTTCTATCCAATCCATTACTAGGTTTGGTTCCATTTTCCCACTAAATAGTGGTATGCCTTCAAGTGCTTTCCCACTCAAGGCTTTTAATGCCTTCAAGAAAGGCTCCTCCTTTAAGACAGGGTCAGGTGCAGGTATCTTCCTCTGCAACCTCTTCTTCCTTTGGTATTCTTCCCTTAAACTGTGCACTCCGCACTACTGCCTCAAGTTGGGCTATTCTTTCCCTCAATTGTTTATTGTCTTCTTCTTGCTCTTTAACCATCTTGGCCAATTCTGCATTTGTCACCATGGTGAAAGAATCACTGGACTCAACCTCTGACATATAAGACGCTTCCCAAATCTTTAACCTGCTCTGATACCAATCTGATAGGACAGGGGTTGGATGAGACAATCACAGTCCCATGCTCTTGGTCTCACCTTGGCAAAACCTTTGGTGTTTCTCTTCACCTTCTTGAACCTATAGGTCCTAAGACTTTTTAGACACCCCTGGTTCTTCTGGCCAACCCTCCTATCAATTGCATACACCTAACCAAGTCAAACTTGGTGCTTTCTCCTCCATTTTCCTCCTTGGCCCTTAACCTTACTAAAGACCAACTAACTCTCAAAATCTCCTCAACTTGTTGCAGGGGCATGTGGTATCCTCCAGGGCTTCAAAACCATCCCACTGTGATCCTTGTTCAATGACAAGTCTTCATTCTTTCATCGCTACCACCAAAACCTAGTTTAGGGTTTAAGAAGGGCTAGTAGCCCTTGAGCCCCAATTAGGTCTCTTAGCCCGAGAAATTAGGCTATAACTCCTTCCTACTTGATGAACACCATAAACTAAAAAAAATAACCCTGGCTCAATTTCCTAGCTCTCCAAGATTTTTAGGGTTTTGGGCCTTCCCAGGCCGTACACAAGGGTAACCCTAATTTTGAGAGTTTTAGGGCTTTTTAAGCCTTTTCTTGGACACACAGTGAACTGTTTTCTTCTTTCAGCCACCAAATGGATTGGTGATGACTCCTGCCTCTTGCCAATCCTTTGTAAGGTCTCCTGCAATCACTACACACCCTAAGTTTCCAGTGAGTAGACACCCTTGCAGTGTTGGAGACTATTTTGCACTGTCTTTCCTAACCGGGCATAGCCAGCTCACCTAGGAATAGAAATTTTGCATGCTTCTTGGACTACTACAGACCCCTAATCCTATTGTATGTATAGTCATGGAGTTTAGCTTCATTCCCAAAAATCTCGTACTCAAAGTACAGTGGCAATGCAAGCTAAAACCCCATTGTTTTGCAATTTACCAGTCAAAACTGCAAATGAAAAAGAACACAGTATTTACAAAAACTCTCTTGAAAACGAGTACTAGTTAGCTACTTTTTCAATTCAAAGCTAAAAAAGAAAACACACTACATGCTAAACCTTCCAAGATCCTTGATCAATTCATTACTTTGCTGAATCAGAACAAGAACAATATAATAGAAAATTGCACACTAAAAAACTGTCCCTATTCTCCTAATCACAAACTAATTACAACTTCAACATTCCTTCCAACCCCACTTCCAACTTGAGGTTCACCTTTTAAAGGTTCAAAAAGTAGTTGCTTTTCCCTTTGGTCGGACTTAACCACCATCAAAGGCCAAAATTGCTTAAAAGCAACATTTTGGCTTTATTTCCCCAATTCTAGTGATTCCAAAAAAATCAAATTGTGTAACTCATACCATCTACCCTATACTACTGAGCAACCTACATTCTAACATATTTTAACACCACAAACTCAAAACTTGATGATCAACATGACCTTGAAACACAAAGTTGCTTGCTAAGCTTGAAAATTTGCATAGTGTTACTTGATGTTTGATGTTTCCTAGGTGCTCCTGCACCACTAATGCTTTCCTTATATGCCCATATGGGTGAATTCATGGGCAAGCAGTGTGAATGTTGAAGTGATATTCTACTATCTCCTTCTCAAAATTCCCTGCAGATTGAGAGGTGTGCAGCTTATACATCCTTTGACCAAAAGAAAGGGGATAAGGGATCCCTGCTAAATGCTTATTGCTAAGGAGGGTGTGTACATGCTGTAAATTTTGAGAGATTTCTAACAATATATTTCAATCGTTGGGGTACCGGGGCAGCTTGTTCAACTTTTCTATCAAGCCTTGAGTGTGGATGTATGTGAATTTTGGGTACTAAATGAACAAATAGGCGTATTGTTTGAGGAATGATCAAGCACTGTGAGAGACTCATCTTTTGAAATTGCCTCCAAGCAACCTGATGATGTGACCTATGAAAGCATCATTCACCCTGCAATAGTCCCTCTTCAAATTTCTAAACTACAACTGAGGGTATCTATCATAAACCTTCAATTCCTGACCAAATTCTTCATTTGGTGCCCTAAATAGTCCACTATACTACCTCTGTTCAGCCAGTGAGTAAACTAGGTAGGATGTCATATAAAATTTGGAGGTCATTTTAACATTCATAAAATGTTCATGGAAGCAGTGACTTATTATTCCCCTCCAGTAGAATGTGGTCTACGTGGAACCTTCTTCCTTTCCATGAAGGATCTGCTCTACAAAGTAGACCATCCATTCTTGAAAGTATGTCGCAACGGAAAGGCCCATTACTCTACTCAATAGAGTTACTAGATCATGGTAATCTTCATGGAAATCATTGTGGAAGAGTTCTTGGGGAACTTTCGTAGCGATGCCTTGCTTCTCTTTGAGCCAATACTAATTTATAAGTTTCTTGTAGCCAATTGGGTCCTAGTCCCACATTGCCTTACATTCCTCTATGGTTGGCATTTCCATTTCCCTAGAGGTAGGGATGTGGAAGGTCTTTGTTATTGCTTCTCCTGACATATTAGTTAAAATATTCCCATCTCTGTCTACTATTGGGCATGTATTAGGTTGGTATGATTCCCTGCAAGCCATGACTAGTGGAGCTATAAGGGCATGAGGGAAGCCTACAACCTTGGCAATTCCACTACTTCTGATCAACCTTGCACTTTTTGTCTTTGGGTTGACTCTGACCCTTTGTTTAAATTCATCAATATCGACGTGGCTGATAATGGTATCTGTAATCTCCTTCTAGTCAGTAATAACCTTTGAATGCAAAGGCTCCCCTTGGAATTGGTATTTCATTTTATCCTTGTCCTCCTTCCCATGAGCAGCTCTACCTAATTTCTTTCCCTTGTCTTTTTCTACGGCTGCCCTCGAGGGTCTTGCACCTGATTCCATTTATCCTGCAAACAAAGGCATTATGAGTGTAATTAATCATGGAAACACCAATGCTAGCTAAAATCCCCATCGATGAAGTTAGATTAGATAACACATCATTCATGAAATCAAACATTAGGTTCAAGATGTAATTAGCAGTTCATTGAAGGGAATTTCATCAACCCAAGCCCTAGGGGCTGGACTTCATTAGCAAGATTGCTATGTTGAAGGGTGAATAGGGCAAGGCAATCTGCATAGTCTCTCCTGACTCTAGATTTAGATGATTTGAAAATTTCATGCAAGGGAGGGTTCAATTTGAGCACGTGGGTCGAGACTTGTTTCCAGATTGGAGGTCATTTGGATCATCATTGGGGCACTCGAAGCTATGAGGAGGGAAAGCCATCTAAGGTTTCATGTTTGGAAAAACAATGATGAAATGGAGTTCTAAGGATGGAGTTCCTAGGTCTAGGACCCACGAGTCCAAAAGACGGTTGGCATAATTCAATTTTAAGTGTGCAAATCAAATGGGTCGAGAAGCCGTTCGAGGATAGCCATTTGAAAATGGCATGCACTAAGTGGAATTCTGGTGGGAGCGACCTGGTGGGCCGGGCCTGACATTATCTTTGGCTTTCAGGTTTCCTTTGTTAAAACTCTACTGGCGATTAGAGTAGCAGGCTTCGGGGATGCGAAGGACAGGTTGGATTTTCCTTTTGTGACAGTCGAGACGGGACGGAGTCCCTCCAGCGAAAGTCTAACGAAGGAAAAGGTGCTTTAATTTCATCGTTTCATTCATGTGGCATAGGGAAGCTTGAGACCTGAAGAGAAAAAGGCGGTCATCTAATGGTTGTTTGAAGATGACGAAATTGTAAAGGAGGTCTACGGACGAAACTCCACAAACCTAGATCCATAAGTTACTAGTGATAGCATTTTGTTGTGTAACTCAGGCGGTGAATGGCAAGGCGGATCCCAAGGCTTGGATGGATGGGGTCATTACACCATTTTAAAGGGCAAAAAATACGCGACATCCCAATGAAGGAATCCTGCGAGAGTGGGCCTAGGAAGTATGAATGGAGGCCGTGATTTCAAGTTTTATCAAGTCCTGATGATGACCTGTCAAAGGAGATTCAGGGTCGTGGGCTCGAGGAAACATCCTGCCATTTGAAGGTTATTTGAGTTTGAATTTTACTAGGTGGCAATAGGGAGGCTCAGGTCTAAAGGGCATGGGCGCTTTGCGTGAAGATCGACGCTAAGGCATGGGAATTCCTAATTCAATTTTTATGATGATTTGAAGGTTTTCTTGAAATTCTATCATGTGGGTCTAATCCTCCTCTATGAAATGAATACATTTTAACCCCATTTTTTTCATCGTTAAAACATGAAATCACCAAAAAACAATGCAAAGGGATGGGTGGTGAACCTACCTCAAGAACCCGGTGAAGGAAGCTACTAAATCTGTGAAGAATCAAAAAAAAAGGGTAGTAGGCACGAAGGTGGCGGATAACGAGGGCATTGGACTTTCTGAACTCACTCTACACTATTTTTCCCAACCTATCATGTGAAAATGATAGGTTCAACCAAGTATTTATACTCCTAAGTGCATTCAATGCACCCTCATTAATGCAAGTACATCAAGCTCAAGAGGTTGGTAAGTTCAAATTTTGAGACGACGGTGGGAGGTACGAAACCCAAAGGCTGGAAGGATGCAAGCCAATGAACACTTCAAATGTTAAAGGAAAAGCATCGACAGGAGGAGGCACGTGGTCTAAGAGGCAAAACTTTGGCAAAGGATGGCCATTCGGGAAGGGAAAACTAATAATGGACTCCCAGGCAGAGAGGTATAGTGGACAGGGCCCAGCAAAGCAAAGGACGGTCAATTTTTAGTGTAAGTCATGAGGATGGTAGTCAAGGAGTTGGGTCCTGGTGCATGAGAAGGTGAAGGCCTTAGGCCATTTGAGACAATGAATGCATAACAAAAACCCATCAAGGGAAGCCTACCATGGCGGACCCGGAGGGCCCCAAGGTCGCTACCAGAGGCAAACTACCAAAGGAACTCTGCGGGGACCTAGGACTTAGCAAATTTTGGGGGGGTGGAACATGGTCAACTTAAGGTGAGACTTTAGAGGTAATCTGATCATCTAGGACACCAGAATAGGGGTACGCAAAATGAGGCGGTGACAAAATGACTCGACAAGGTGAAAGGAAGAGAGGGTCCCCATTAGCAACAAGGCGTGTGTGCTGAGGGCACAACACCTTCATGAATCTCCTCTTCTGGCCACCATGAGGTTTCAATAATGAGCTCTGTAGAATGGTTTATAGCCAATTTTTGAATGATTCTTACAGATTCCTCACTGGAAAATGAGGTCAATGCTTTTCCTTAACAAAAACTTGGCTTGTTACCCTCCATTTTGAAAGCTATGTAAGATGTCAAGGCTACAGCCATACACCTTTTTCCAATGCAAATATTTTGTTCATTTTATATGTGAAAGTTATATTTTCTCTCAACCACCATTGAGGTGTTTTCTGATGCTTGGCAATGATTTTCTATGGCAAAAAAACTTGCATTTTTAATAAGAACAAAATTTTGGAGCTTAGGTAAGCTCTCTTCTTACATATACCTTGATTCTTCTCCATTGTTTTTGCAAATTAAAACTCATTTTGAGCTCCAACTAGTGGAAAAATGGTGAAAAGATTAGCTTTTTCTTCTGTAATTCAAACTTTGAAACAATCCATAGATGAGATTTTTCACCTTATGAAGAAAATAATTTCTTCAGGTCGTGGCCATGAAGAACTAAACTAGGTTTAATGCATTTTTGTTCATTCTAAAAAAAACTCCATTTTGCATCTAGGCATTTCTATTTTGCATAGTTATGAAAAAGAAAAGAGGCTTGTCATTTTGGGTATGCTTGTTTTGGAACAAGCTTGAACATTTTTCCATTTTTCTCATCTGGGTCTTTCTAGAACCCGTTCCTTCCATGATATTTATGCAGGAAAGAAAACCCTTAATGAAACTTGCATTTCTTTCAGGAAAATAGCATTTTTTGTACACAAATGGGAGAAAAACCCTTTACCATTTTTTGTATTTGAGTCTTAATGCAAAAACCCCAAGTGGGTTTGTGCTTTTGTGAAAAAAAAGTTTTTTCAGGCCGCGACCATGAAGAAATAGTTAGGGTCTGTTGCATTTGGATTTCCTCCATTCTTTTGAGACTCTAACACTATATTACCAATATATCTATTTTCTTTCAAAGAATACATGCTTAATCTTCAAAATGCTGAAAGTATCACTATACAGGAACTAGGCTAAAACTACACATTAAAATCCTATCTCTTGCATGCAATCACCACTGAAATTTTGTGTGAAGAAACTCTTGTTGCTTACTATCACATACATGATTTCCAATTGTGCTACATTTTCCTAAATTTCATCATGAAATTTCCCTTGATGATGACTACCACTTCTTTTGTAAAAATATTGTGCTTGATATTGGCCTAAAACTTGACTATCTTTAACTGTCAAGTCTTCTCAGCATCTTTCCCAGAGTATGCCTTCATGTAAGATCTATCATGCTTTATGGCCATTGTTTTAGTTGTCCTTGAAAAGGGTTCATTGTTCTCACACTAAAAAGACTGTCCCATGCATTATCAATGAGTATTGTCATCATCCAAGATTGTCATTTTTCTTTATTTTTAGGAATAGCATCATGACTTATGCATTTGAGTTTTAAATCTCTTCAAACTATTTCATTATCTTATGACAGTTACCCTTTGCAACTCACTATGATAATCTTTTGTCATAGATGTTATGTTGGAAACATGCACATACAAACTTTTGATTGAGCATTTAGACTCAACAATTTCTTTTTATCTTGCTCATACTATCATATTGCAGATTTGAGACCATCTTTGCATTGGTCACTTTGAAGACATATGTATTAGATCATTGTAGCATACCTTTTCATTTGAAATTATCTTTTGTACGACTGTATTTAAATGTAGATGGCTGCTCACTATTGATTCATTTTCATGCATGGTCTCCTAAAGAATATGGTGGCTATTTTGACTGTCTCCTTCATTTCTCATGTCTTGTAGCTATTATGATGCTTGGGGATGCTCTATTGGAATGCACTATATTGTCCTTTCAATGACAGCTTCTCATGTTCCTCAATATTCATGGTAAATCTTTATGCTATGGCTGATCATTTTACCATGATTGCAATACCTCCATCATAGATGGTTGTCTATTGATTCTTGTTGTGAGTGATATCAACTGATTTTCAATTTGTATTCCTCATTGACTCCTATTCTTGACTATCCAATGTGAACAATACATAGCTCTGTCCTTTGTGATATACCTTCATAGAGCCTTCCACTCTACCCTTTGTGATGATCATGCTTCCCTCTTTCACTGCACATGGCTAATGGCTAAATGACTGTCTACTTGAGACTGTACACTACAATGAAAATTCTCTACCACTAACATTTTAAATTTACTATTTATGCTCTTCTAAACTATGTCTTGTGTACTGCTTCCTATAGGAATGTCATCTCTTTTGATTTTCCATGTCACTTCACATGACTATATTGTTTTCTTATTATATGCTTTGATTGTCCACTTGTGAGACTACTGCCCACTGTCCTCTTCATTGTATGACTTGTTCATAGTTTATCATTCACTACTAAAGTGAAAATATAATTCACTTGTTCCTTCAATGAATGTAATGACTACCCTTTGTAGCTTCATGGCTTACTAACTGTGCTTGAACAGTGCTTTATAGTTCTTCATTGAAACCAGAAAGGCATCCCTTGTTGTCCTATAGTATAATTGAACTTGATGCATTTGTGCTTTAGTGTTCATATTATCACAAAAATCATCTATTTAAGAAGAGAAAAACTATTTTATCTTTGAATGATTGCTATCCTTGTCTTGTTTCCTTCAAATATTGTTCTTTGAAAATGATGGCAATGAAATCCAACACATATCATTATTAAAATGGACTTTGGATCCACTTAAGAAGATTGAAAGACATATTCAACAGAGTATTGTCCCTTTTTGGCATGAGGGTAGCCTATTGTTTGATTCATTGTGAAAAGATGAAGAGTAACTTTCTTGATAGTTCACATTGTTTGTTGCATCTTTTGAATCTAATAATGAAAGTTGATCAACTAGTGTGATTCCATATTGATTTAATGCATCAACAATATGTTTATCATTGATTTGATTAAGTTTCTCAATTTCATATCCCTCCTAAAACACAAGAGGGCAACATGTTGGGATCAACCCTCATGGGAGCCACATTTTACTCCACATGCTATAATCAATTGAAACAAAATAGTAACAAATATTTTTCTTATATCTACACAAGGAACAAACAAGTTAGATAAACAAAGCATATGATAGGTGTGTTTGATTACTCTTTTTTATTTCCTAGACACCTATGGTATGCTATCTATTTTAATTTTTATGGACATCAAATTATATGTTTATAGATGTTTTTCACATATTCTGGTTAGTGACCTTTCATTTCTCTAACAACACTCTTTTTTATAGATGCAGGGAACCTAGGAGCAACAAGGAGAGCATCAAATGGGAGCAGGACAAGCGGAGAAGACTGAAGGGAATGTAGGAAAAGGAAAACAGGATTCATCATTCCAAGAAATGATGGGTCCCTCTTCATTTTATGTGCATTTCTTTTTTTTATCTATAAGTGTATAGTCTTTTCATCACAAGCATTAGAATAGTCAATCCCTCAGCTTGTGATGGACATTATACACTTATGATCTTCATTAAAGATTACATTTTCAATAAATGTTGGCTCTCTTTCTTATTGTATACAATTGCACAATTGTAATATTACAATATTTTGAAAATCTCTTTTATGCACATGGATGAAATTTAGTAGAAAGTGATATGTATTGTTTAATGTTTAAATGCAAACATAATCATAAGTCTACCTGATTTAGCTGGAAGAAAATCAGGTAACAATTCTCAAAGATTTAAATAACACAAACATTGCTCTTGTTCTTAAAATATTGGATTATGGTTCATTTGTGGACTATTGATATTTTAATATCTATAATTAATAAAAAAAGTTAAAACATAAAAATAAATAAAGATTGTGATTAAAGTTTAATAATAAATATTTAGCTTCTCACATATTAACATCATCACAAATGACTAAAATTATCATATTTAATTTTCACATTTAAAGCTATATAAATATTTTTTAATAAATAAAATAAAATGTATGTGTTGTGTTGTTTTGTATGATGTTGTATTGCTTTGTGGTGTTGTGTAGAACTTTGTGTGGTGTTGTCTTGTCTTGTGGTTGTCTTAGGTCAATTTGGGGAGGCCATGCAAGCTTCCACCTTCACGTGGTTGGCCTTGTTAGCAGATAATATTTGAATAAATATTCTTGAAGCTAAGAGACCTACACTTGTACCAATAGGAATGAAAGGTTTATAAATATTGCTAAAACTCTTGATAAAATCTTATTTACTATCAATTGGTTACAATCCCCTCAAATTTTAGAATTCTCAATTTCAAGCTCTAATCATTTCCTTATGTTACTAACAATCTCAGAAGATAAACCCCCTCTCAAATACAAATTTAGATTTCAGAAGATGTGGGTCATAAAAGAAGATTTAGTGGATTTAATTTAGCAATAGCATTTTAAGCCAATGAATCTAAAAGGAACAAAGATGTTCATCTTGTTTTTAAAATGTTTCACATTGAAACAAAGCTTAATGATTGGAACATAAATTCTTTCAAAATATTTTTAAGGATAAGATTATAATAGAAAAGGAACTAGAGTTAAAATCAAAAGGTTATTTCCTTAATTATGTTTTGAGTAGATCACCTAAAAGAAAATGATTTGATGTCTTGGTATGCATAAATATTAGTTAGAGAAGATATTAAATGGAATTCCAAATCTAGAGAACTTGGTTAGCTGAAGGAGATTTAAACACAAAAAAAAATTCACGATGCTTCAAATGTTAGTAGAAGCCAAAATAGAATTAAACAACATTTCTTCAATAGATATCCATCATCTAACAAATTATGAAGATATGGACATCTTGAATTCATTTGTTTTTAAATATGGTGGTGGGTAGTGGTGCCATAGAACATTCCTTGCTTAATAAAGGAATAAGATAATGAGATTTTGATGGCTCTAGAAATTGATTTAGCAGTAAAAAAAGTGAATTTCCAATTACATCCAAACAAATCCCCCATTTTGGACAATCTCCTTGTGTTTCTATCAAAAATGTTGGGGACACATTAGAAGAAGTGTATGGGAGGTGGGGAAGGATTTATGTAACTCCAAAAATATTCTCAAAGATTTAAATAACACAAACATTGCTCTTATTCTTAAACTATTTTATTATGGTTCATTTGTGGAATATTGATATTTAATATCTAATTAATAAAAAATGTTAAAACATAAAAATAAATAAAGATTGTGATTAAAATTTAATAATAAATATTTATCTTCTCACATATTAACATCATTGCAAATGACTAAAATAATCATATTTAAGTTTCACATTTAAAGCTATATAAATATTTTTTAATAAATAAAATAAAATGTATCTGTTGTGTTATTTTGTATGATGTTCTATTGTTTTGTGGTGTTGTTTTATTTTGTGTTGTGTTGTGTTGTCATGTGGCTGCCTTAGGTCAATTAGGAGAGGCCATGCAGGCTTCCACCTTCACATGGTTGGCCTTGTTAGTAGAGAATATTTGAATAAATATTCTTGAAGCTAAGAGAAGCTTATGTGTAAATATTTTCATTTGAAATAAACAATGTTTTATAAATTTAAGGTAGTTCATATTAGATGCATGGTGAAATTTGTAAATTAAAGAAAAATATGATTGCAAAGGTGAATTAAAATATATTTTAATTATTTTAATAATAATAATTTCCTTCATAATTTGAATTTTTTTTTAAAGTGTCACTAAGAGGAAAAAAATATTTTAAACACCATATACTTTTGGTGTATTTAATTTTGATAATCTTGATCTAATAATACTAATCCTTTGAATCTAGTTCAACTTCTCCATGGTAAAATATTATGAAATAGAGGTTTAAAGACATTTTTAAAAGATAATAAGCTCATCAAGGTTTCTTAATGATGCGATTCAAACTTTTGGAACCTATAAGTTAGTCTCTTTGTTTAGGACCCTTGAGAATCAAAACATTTTCAACAATAGAGAATCATGAAGACATATATACACCACTCAATAAGCAATGCACAATTAGTAGTCCATATATTGTTTAAATAACTAGAAAATTATAGATAGCTATAACATTGAAAAGTTGGTAGAATATTGAATCGTTAATAATAAGATCCTCTTATTTTTAAGTCTCTTTTGAGCTCATAATATTATTTGATCCTTATTTACTTCTAATACAAACTCTCTAATCCTAAAAACTCCCCCTAACTACTTACACTATATACTCCCCCCAAAGCAAGCTCAAGCAAAAGCTAAAAATATTAAATTACTTGAAAATTATTAAGTGAAGTCTAAACCCTATAACCCTGAACCTTGAACCCTAAAACCTGAAACCTAAAAACTGAAACATGAACCCTGAACCATAAAACTTGAACCCTAAATGCTAAACTCTGAACCTTGAACCCTAAATCCTCAAACCTAAACCTTAAAGCCTAAAACTTGAACCATGAACCCTAAACCCTGAACCCTTTACCCTAAACCTTGAACCCTAAACCCTAAACCTTGAACCTTGAACCTTGAACCTTGAACCCTAAACCCTAACCATAAACCTGAAACCATAAACTGTGAACCTTGAACCTTAAACCCTGAACCCTAAACCCTAAACCTTGAACCCTGAACCCTGTGCCCTAAACCCTGAACCTTGAACCTTGAACCTTGAAACTTGAACCTTGAACCCTAAACCATGAACCCTAAACCTTGAACCCTAATCCCCAAACCCTAAACCTTGAACCTTGATCCCTGAACCCCAAACCCTGAACCCTAAACCCTAAACCTTAAAACCTAAACCCTAATCCCTAAACCCTAAATCCCTTAACCACAGACCTTGAACCTTGAAACCTAAACCTTGAAACTTGAACCCCGAACCTTGAACCCCTAAACCTAAACTCTAAACCCTCAACCCTGAACCCTAAACCCTAAACCCTAAACACTAAACCCTAAAACCTTAACCTTAAACCCTAAACCCTAAACCATGAACCTTGAACCCTAAACACTCAGCCATAAACCCTAAACCCTAAACCTTGAACCCTACACCCTAAACCTTGAACCCTAAACCCCTTAGCTTAAAATGCACAAGAGCCTAAACCCCTAAGCCTTGAACCCTAAGCCCCTAAAACCCCTAAACCTAAAGCCTAGGCCTTGAATCCTAAACCCTGAACCCTAAACCCTAAACCATGAACCATGAACCCTAAACCCTCAACCTTGAACTATAAACCCTAAACCCTTTCTTGGGTGGGAGGGCCCTTTCCCCTTTCTAGAGTTAGAGGGCCCTTTCCTCTATCTTAGGTGGGAGGGCCCTTGATTTGGTGGGAGGGCCTAATTTTGAGGATGGGGGATGGTTGTTGGCATCTAACCGGAATGACCCAAAGTTGGGGGGTGGGGAGTTGACTCCATCTCACCCTTTGTCAGGAGTGGGGAGCTACCTTGATCTAACCCTTTTGGCAAGGGTGGTGTTTTTCCTTCTACACACATGCCCCACATGGACCGAGGACCTCCTCTTTTCGTTGTTGCCTCTTGTCAGGCCAATTCATGTTTGCTCCACTTTTGCACTCCAATTTTTGGGCCCAATTGATTAGAGTTCCTTCAAATTGAAAAATCCAATGTCCTCTATTCACGTAGTAGTAGGTAGGGGCCTTAATCCCTTTCACCTCTATGTTGTTGTTTAAATCCACTGGGGGTTGCTTAGATGATTAACGGTAGGGATCATGAGGTTGATAAAGTTCATGGTGGTTTTAATTAAGCATGATCAAACCAAATCCTATGGTACTATGATTGCATTCTAATGAGATTTGTGACTAAATAGGCATTGTTGCACTCAAAATTTGGAAACCCTAGTTTACCAGTCAATAGCAAACCCTAAATCTCTTAAAATTTCTAACTTGTACACAAGCCATTTGTGGGATTTCAAAAGTGGGGGGCTATCTTTGAATCATCGTTTCCTAAACAAGATGAGTGGTAGCAACCTTTGCTTTCCTTGTTCCCACAAGTAGACCTTGGGATCATTAAAGCCATTAAACTTTGAAAATTCCTAACATTCAAATAGATGTGAGTTCTCTTTTGTGGAAGGATGCTCGCGAGACGCCACTATCCTAAAGTCATTTCCCTTGGCAAAGCCTTAAAGGCTTATAAGTCATTATTTTTCACAAGCATCCAACACACCAACGTGACTAAGTCTAGAAACACTTTGTGGATTCTTTCCACAGTATGTTGTTGGCGAGGGGTTGTTTAAATAGAGCCATATTTACATCAAAATATTGACTACATTTTGATAAATGACCCCTACGTCACTAATTTCTGCAAGTCAAAGATAAATCCCCAAGACTACTAAGTCCTTAACCTGTTGCGGGTTCTTCCCTACGAGATGCCACAAGAAAAATTCTATTTGGTACAAGATAAATTGTTAACGGTGAAACCATGATGACATTCTGTCTGAAAAATTCCACCCTCACCTTCTCCACACATGATTAAAGCTAAACCATCATGACATAAACATTGACATCACTATGTTGACCCTCTTGAATACGAAGTAAAAACTCTAAGTCAAAAACTTGACGTGGGTTGCCTCATGTGAAACTTTGTTTGTCGGGTTTCATTCATCTTGAGTCATTTCCTAAGAGTTCCAATCTTAACAGCTCCTGGGCAAATGGCTTCCACGTCTTCCTTCTCTACATCACTCAAACAATGAATCAAACATAGAACATTGGAGTCTAAATACCTTGTGAGTTATCCCATGCGGGATGCCACTTACAGGTCTCCATGAGCCTAATATTGTTGATCAACTACTTAATAGCAAATGACACCTACTCTAGTTGCATCCACATTCCATCTCTCTACACCTTATAAATGACAAAATCTCCAAAATCACAATGACTTAACATGACTCCCATACTATTTTTCACATGCCAAAATATCCTGTGTCAAAATTGGCCAAGTATAAAGCATTGTAGGTATTGGGTTGCGGGAAGACATCTACAAAACACCAAAATCCACAATTCATTCCTAATGGAAAAATTCTAATGAATTTTAGAGTGGCACTTTTGCATCAAGTTTCTCGTACAAGCCTAGGAGAAAAATTTGACTAAGCCAATTGATCTTGAGCACTTTAATCTGCATTTTGCACATGACTTAATGAACTTACATAGAAATAACTTGGTGTTTTTCAATGTGGAAATATCCTCATGAGATGTCGTTTGCAGGTTGTCGTGCATTCCAAGCCATTCTTAACAAGATTAATGTCAACGACAGCCACAAGGCAGAAACTTGCACCGCCTGACCCATAAAGTCACAAATCTTATAAATGATCACAAAATGATAGAATTTAATGAATACAATGATCCCTCCAAGGTAAGTGGATGCATTTTAAAAAAATTTAGCATTATCTAACTAACATTCCACCCCTTTTCTAATTTATCAAGGCATTTACTACACGTCTTTTGTGCAAGATTTATGGAACCAGCTAAGAAGACTGACAAGGCCAAGAAGAGCACAAAGGCCACCAAAGGGGAAAAGGAAAAGTCCAAAATGAAATATGCCATAGATTTTAATGCAACTCAAATATCATCTCTTAATGGGACAAGGTATCAGACACAGACTTGGGCCACACCAACATAGATGAATTAAGACAATAGGTCTTGGTCAGCCCGAAAACCAAAGAAGCATGGGAATTGAAGAAGAGTGGGATCAAAAAGGCAATAGGCTTCCCACCGGATTTTGGTCAACCCAGAGTTAATCTCTAGATGCAGAATGTTACTACCCACAAACAAGAGAATAATAGTGTAAACTTGGAATGAAGAGATGGAAAAACATCGTCTATGATTGTTACCCACAGTTGTAATATATGAATTACAAGAAAGATTACAAGTGGGTAAATGATTCTTTCATCATGCATGTTGTTTGAACACTATCAAATGATTACGATAGAAGAATGTCCCATAGTGCAAAGGCATTGGTCAAGAATTTTAGGTACTGGTTTAGTTAGTTCCCCAAGTTCACCTACATAAGGGCTAAGGGATTCCCAAGGTTCCCATATTTTCTACTAAGGTACCCTAGTGATAGAATGATTTTGTTGGAATTACTCAATAGTTGAAAACTACCCATTCTTTACTACATGAGAAACACCATGTTGGGGTTTATACCCCATCATTTTTGGTCAAGGAATGTATTTTCGCCCCCTGCCCCTTATGCAAAATACTCAAAAAAGGAAACCATAGAGTACAATCTTGAATTTCATACAGAGCGAGGAGGCCTGGACCCTCTAGGAAAATTGAAGAAGTAGGTTGGAAAGAAACACACCCATAGGTCCCATGTTGAAGATTTTTGTGCCAACTATGATGATGACCATGAGGTCTGGAGAAGGAACTGCATGAGAATGATAACAAAGTTTATGAAATTTATTGATTTATTTTTTATTCCCAAACAAGTGGTCAAGGATGATACCACTCTAGATGAAGGATACAATATTGCTGCTAAATTTCCATTACTAGTGGTTGACTAGATAGAGCCAAAGATTATAGATCTGAATACAATCACACACCTAGTAGAAAAATAGATCAAGACATTCTTAGATGGATAGGTGGCTCAATTGTAAAAATAGGGCATTGAGATGACATATGGAGAACTAGAAGATGACATTGAAAGTGAGATTGGAAGTGGCATTGGTGTGGGTTCATCGGGTGAAGATCCTAAGTCTCTTCTAGTCACACAATCAAATAAAATAAAGGATGTGCCAGAGTGGCAACCCAAGAAAAAAGTCTACACTAGAAAGGCGATTGAGGGGAAGATGCCCCATAAGAAATCTAAAAAGACAAGAATCTCTGTTCCTGACATGCCTACCATCAAGGAGGAATATTCACCCTTGGAGGAAGAGGAGAGACCACAATCACCTCCACCTACTACCTCTAGACTCTCATTCACTACCATTGCACCATCACCTTCCACTCCACTACTGCTACTTGTGTCATCTCTTCCTGCTATGGAAATCTCCATCATCCTCACCTCTACTTCCCCGACTACTCCTGTGGTTGTGGTTGACTCCTCATCATCAACCTCCTCTCCTCTATCATCTTCCTTGCTCCTGCCTCCACTGCCTACACTTTCCACCTTA
Organism: Sequoia sempervirens; assembly: GCA_007258455.2. Lineage (NCBI taxonomy): Eukaryota > Viridiplantae > Streptophyta > Pinopsida > Cupressales > Cupressaceae > Sequoia > Sequoia sempervirens. The sequence goes on from VDFB02291083.1 coordinate 69,775, forward strand.
CCACCTTATGTGCCTATTATCCATACAATTCCTATTACACTACCCAAAATCTGTGTTTCTTATCTACGTAACATTCCCCCCCAATTTTTGAAAATTATCTTGACTCTTGCAGCTAAGTTCTTTATGGCTAAAATTTTTGCTTCACTACCTGTCCCTCTACCTCCTACCAAGCCACCCAAAATGGAAGCTATAATGCAAATATGCAAGGATATGGAAAGAAGAAGTGGGGCTTAGCTCAAATCTCTACTTTTTCTATTTTTCTCTTCTGTGCAAGGATATTCTGGTTTGCAAATCTGATCTTGGTTTCTAATAGGAGAGACAAGGAGGAAGGAAAAGAACAATAGAAGAACAACCTTTATTTAGGAGGATCATGTTGGATCATCTAATAGACCTGAAGATGGAGAAGTTTTGGTGAATAGGAGAGTATTATGTCAAAGTGAGTTGGAGAAAGAACCATTGCAGAGGAAGAATTTGTTTTAGACCAGATGCAAGGTGAATGGTAAATGTTACAAAGTGATTGTTGACAGTAGAAGTTCTAAGAACCTGGTTTCTAAAGAGATATTGACTAAACTAAAGTTGGAAAGGTTGAAACACCCGAAGCCCTATTAGATTGCTTGGATTTAGAATGAACATAAGATACTAGTAAGTGAACATTTTTTGGTGAAGTTAAAGATAGGAAATTATCATGATGAAGTTTTCTATGATATCATGCCTATGGATATATGCCATGTTTTGTTGGGAAGACCTTGGAAATATGATAGAGAGGCTATTCATGATGGAAAGAAAAATATGTATACCATTGTTGCTAATGGGATGAAAAATATTTTGTTTCCATTGGAAGATGTTCCTACAATTCATATTTGTATGAATGCTAGGGTTTGTTTGGTTGATGGGAGGATATTTTTTGATGGATTGAGACATGAGAATGTGTGTTATGCCTTGGTACCTAAGAAGGATAAAGACTTGAAGCATGTGGAAGAACACCTAGAAGAGATGAAGGAGATACTGATAGATTATGAGGAGATCATTTCAAATAATGTACCTAATGGATTGCCACATGTGAGGAGTATTAGTCATTGTATGGATCTGATTCCTGGAGCTAGTTTTCCTAATAAAGCAACACAC
>VDFB02291083.1:70999-142539 GCA_007258455.2 Sequoia sempervirens
AAAGAATCACTGGACTCAACCTCTGACATATAAGACGCTTCCCAAATCTTTAACCTGCTCTGATACCAATCTGATAGGACAGGGGTTGGATGAGACAATCACAGTCCCATGCTCTTGGTCTCACCTTGGCAAAACCTTTGGTGTTTCTCTTCACCTTCTTGAACCTATAGGTCCTAAGACTTTTTAGACACCCCTGGTTCTTCTGGCCAACCCTCCTATCAATTGCATACACCTAACCAAGTCAAACTTGGTGCTTTCTCCTCCATTTTCCTCCTTGGCCCTTAACCTTACTAAAGACCAACTAACTCTCAAAATCTCCTCAACTTGTTGCAGGGGCATGTGGTATCCTCCAGGGCTTCAAAACCATCCCACTGTGATCCTTGTTCAATGACAAGTCTTCATTCTTTCATCGCTACCACCAAAACCTAGTTTAGGGTTTAAGAAGGGCTAGTAGCCCTTGAGCCCCAATTAGGTCTCTTAGCCCGAGAAATTAGGCTATAACTCCTTCCTACTTGATGAACACCATAAACTAAAAAAAATAACCCTGGCTCAATTTCCTAGCTCTCCAAGATTTTTAGGGTTTTGGGCCTTCCCAGGCCGTACACAAGGGTAACCCTAATTTTGAGAGTTTTAGGGCTTTTTAAGCCTTTTCTTGGACACACAGTGAACTGTTTTCTTCTTTCAGCCACCAAATGGATTGGTGATGACTCCTGCCTCTTGCCAATCCTTTGTAAGGTCTCCTGCAATCACTACACACCCTAAGTTTCCAGTGAGTAGACACCCTTGCAGTGTTGGAGACTATTTTGCACTGTCTTTCCTAACCGGGCATAGCCAGCTCACCTAGGAATAGAAATTTTGCATGCTTCTTGGACTACTACAGACCCCTAATCCTATTGTATGTATAGTCATGGAGTTTAGCTTCATTCCCAAAAATCTCGTACTCAAAGTACAGTGGCAAATGCAAGCTAAAACCCCATTGTTTTGCAATTTACCAGTCAAAACTGCAAATGAAAAAGAACACAGTATTTACAAAAACTCTCTTGAAAACGAGTACTAGTTAGCTACTTTTTCAATTCAAAGCTAAAAAAGAAAACACACTACATGCTAAACCTTCCAAGATCCTTGATCAATTCATTACTTTGCTGAATCAGAACAAGAACAATATAATAGAAAATTGCACACTAAAAAACTGTCCCTATTCTCCTAATCACAAACTAATTACAACTTCAACATTCCTTCCAACCCCACTTCCAACTTGAGGTTCACCTTTTAAAGGTTCAAAAAGTAGTTGCTTTTCCCTTTGGTCGGACTTAACCACCATCAAAGGCCAAAATTGCTTAAAAGCAACATTTTGGCTTTATTTCCCCAATTCTAGTGATTCCAAAAAAATCAAATTGTGTAACTCATACCATCTACCCTATACTACTGAGCAACCTACATTCTAACATATTTTAACACCACAAACTCAAAACTTGATGATCAACATGACCTTGAAACACAAAGTTGCTTGCTAAGCTTGAAAATTTGCATAGTGTTACTTGATGTTTGATGTTTCCTAGGTGCTCCTGCACCACTAATGCTTTCCTTATATGCCCATATGGGTGAATTCATGGGCAAGCAGTGTGAATGTTGAAGTGATATTCTACTATCTCCTTCTCAAAATTCCCTGCAGATTGAGAGGTGTGCAGCTTATACATCCTTTGACCAAAAGAAAGGGGATAAGGGATCCCTGCTAAATGCTTATTGCTAAGGAGGGTGTGTACATGCTGTAAATTTTGAGAGATTTCTAACAATATATTTCAATCGTTGGGGTACCGGGGCAGCTTGTTCAACTTTTCTATCAAGCCTTGAGTGTGGATGTATGTGAATTTTGGGTACTAAATGAACAAATAGGCGTATTGTTTGAGGAATGATCAAGCACTGTGAGAGACTCATCTTTTGAAATTGCCTCCAAGCAACCTGATGATGTGACCTATGAAAGCATCATTCACCCTGCAATAGTCCCTCTTCAAATTTCTAAACTACAACTGAGGGTATCTATCATAAACCTTCAATTCCTGACCAAATTCTTCATTTGGTGCCCTAAATAGTCCACTATACTACCTCTGTTCAGCCAGTGAGTAAACTAGGTAGGATGTCATATAAAATTTGGAGGTCATTTTAACATTCATAAAATGTTCATGGAAGCAGTGACTTATTATTCCCCTCCAGTAGAATGTGGTCTACGTGGAACCTTCTTCCTTTCCATGAAGGATCTGCTCTACAAAGTAGACCATCCATTCTTGAAAGTATGTCGCAACGGAAAGGCCCATTACTCTACTCAATAGAGTTACTAGATCATGGTAATCTTCATGGAAATCATTGTGGAAGAGTTCTTGGGGAACTTTCGTAGCGATGCCTTGCTTCTCTTTGAGCCAATACTAATTTATAAGTTTCTTGTAGCCAATTGGGTCCTAGTCCCACATTGCCTTACATTCCTCTATGGTTGGCATTTCCATTTCCCTAGAGGTAGGGATGTGGAAGGTCTTTGTTATTGCTTCTCCTGACATATTAGTTAAAATATTCCCATCTCTGTCTACTATTGGGCATGTATTAGGTTGGTATGATTCCCTGCAAGCCATGACTAGTGGAGCTATAAGGGCATGAGGGAAGCCTACAACCTTGGCAATTCCACTACTTCTGATCAACCTTGCACTTTTTGTCTTTGGGTTGACTCTGACCCTTTGTTTAAATTCATCAATATCGACGTGGCTGATAATGGTATCTGTAATCTCCTTCTAGTCAGTAATAACCTTTGAATGCAAAGGCTCCCCTTGGAATTGGTATTTCATTTTATCCTTGTCCTCCTTCCCATGAGCAGCTCTACCTAATTTCTTTCCCTTGTCTTTTTCTACGGCTGCCCTCGAGGGTCTTGCACCTGATTCCATTTATCCTGCAAACAAAGGCATTATGAGTGTAATTAATCATGGAAACACCAATGCTAGCTAAAATCCCCATCGATGAAGTTAGATTAGATAACACATCATTCATGAAATCAAACATTAGGTTCAAGATGTAATTAGCAGTTCATTGAAGGGAATTTCATCAACCCAAGCCCTAGGGGCTGGACTTCATTAGCAAGATTGCTATGTTGAAGGGTGAATAGGGCAAGGCAATCTGCATAGTCTCTCCTGACTCTAGATTTAGATGATTTGAAAATTTCATGCAAGGGAGGGTTCAATTTGAGCACGTGGGTCGAGACTTGTTTCCAGATTGGAGGTCATTTGGATCATCATTGGGGCACTCGAAGCTATGAGGAGGGAAAGCCATCTAAGGTTTCATGTTTGGAAAAACAATGATGAAATGGAGTTCTAAGGATGGAGTTCCTAGGTCTAGGACCCACGAGTCCAAAAGACGGTTGGCATAATTCAATTTTAAGTGTGCAAATCAAATGGGTCGAGAAGCCGTTCGAGGATAGCCATTTGAAAATGGCATGCACTAAGTGGAATTCTGGTGGGAGCGACCTGGTGGGCCGGGCCTGACATTATCTTTGGCTTTCAGGTTTCCTTTGTTAAAACTCTACTGGCGATTAGAGTAGCAGGCTTCGGGGATGCGAAGGACAGGTTGGATTTTCCTTTTGTGACAGTCGAGACGGGACGGAGTCCCTCCAGCGAAAGTCTAACGAAGGAAAAGGTGCTTTAATTTCATCGTTTCATTCATGTGGCATAGGGAAGCTTGAGACCTGAAGAGAAAAAGGCGGTCATCTAATGGTTGTTTGAAGATGACGAAATTGTAAAGGAGGTCTACGGACGAAACTCCACAAACCTAGATCCATAAGTTACTAGTGATAGCATTTTGTTGTGTAACTCAGGCGGTGAATGGCAAGGCGGATCCCAAGGCTTGGATGGATGGGGTCATTACACCATTTTAAAGGGCAAAAAATACGCGACATCCCAATGAAGGAATCCTGCGAGAGTGGGCCTAGGAAGTATGAATGGAGGCCGTGATTTCAAGTTTTATCAAGTCCTGATGATGACCTGTCAAAGGAGATTCAGGGTCGTGGGCTCGAGGAAACATCCTGCCATTTGAAGGTTATTTGAGTTTGAATTTTACTAGGTGGCAATAGGGAGGCTCAGGTCTAAAGGGCATGGGCGCTTTGCGTGAAGATCGACGCTAAGGCATGGGAATTCCTAATTCAATTTTTATGATGATTTGAAGGTTTTCTTGAAATTCTATCATGTGGGTCTAATCCTCCTCTATGAAATGAATACATTTTAACCCCATTTTTTTCATCGTTAAAACATGAAATCACCAAAAAACAATGCAAAGGGATGGGTGGTGAACCTACCTCAAGAACCCGGTGAAGGAAGCTACTAAATCTGTGAAGAATCAAAAAAAAAGGGTAGTAGGCACGAAGGTGGCGGATAACGAGGGCATTGGACTTTCTGAACTCACTCTACACTATTTTTCCCAACCTATCATGTGAAAATGATAGGTTCAACCAAGTATTTATACTCCTAAGTGCATTCAATGCACCCTCATTAATGCAAGTACATCAAGCTCAAGAGGTTGGTAAGTTCAAATTTTGAGACGACGGTGGGAGGTACGAAACCCAAAGGCTGGAAGGATGCAAGCCAATGAACACTTCAAATGTTAAAGGAAAAGCATCGACAGGAGGAGGCACGTGGTCTAAGAGGCAAAACTTTGGCAAAGGATGGCCATTCGGGAAGGGAAAACTAATAATGGACTCCCAGGCAGAGAGGTATAGTGGACAGGGCCCAGCAAAGCAAAGGACGGTCAATTTTTAGTGTAAGTCATGAGGATGGTAGTCAAGGAGTTGGGTCCTGGTGCATGAGAAGGTGAAGGCCTTAGGCCATTTGAGACAATGAATGCATAACAAAAACCCATCAAGGGAAGCCTACCATGGCGGACCCGGAGGGCCCCAAGGTCGCTACCAGAGGCAAACTACCAAAGGAACTCTGCGGGGACCTAGGACTTAGCAAATTTTGGGGGGGTGGAACATGGTCAACTTAAGGTGAGACTTTAGAGGTAATCTGATCATCTAGGACACCAGAATAGGGGTACGCAAAATGAGGCGGTGACAAAATGACTCGACAAGGTGAAAGGAAGAGAGGGTCCCCATTAGCAACAAGGCGTGTGTGCTGAGGGCACAACACCTTCATGAATCTCCTCTTCTGGCCACCATGAGGTTTCAATAATGAGCTCTGTAGAATGGTTTATAGCCAATTTTTGAATGATTCTTACAGATTCCTCACTGGAAAATGAGGTCAATGCTTTTCCTTAACAAAAACTTGGCTTGTTACCCTCCATTTTGAAAGCTATGTAAGATGTCAAGGCTACAGCCATACACCTTTTTCCAATGCAAATATTTTGTTCATTTTATATGTGAAAGTTATATTTTCTCTCAACCACCATTGAGGTGTTTTCTGATGCTTGGCAATGATTTTCTATGGCAAAAAAACTTGCATTTTTAATAAGAACAAAATTTTGGAGCTTAGGTAAGCTCTCTTCTTACATATACCTTGATTCTTCTCCATTGTTTTTGCAAATTAAAACTCATTTTGAGCTCCAACTAGTGGAAAAATGGTGAAAAGATTAGCTTTTTCTTCTGTAATTCAAACTTTGAAACAATCCATAGATGAGATTTTTCACCTTATGAAGAAAATAATTTCTTCAGGTCGTGGCCATGAAGAACTAAACTAGGTTTAATGCATTTTTGTTCATTCTAAAAAAAACTCCATTTTGCATCTAGGCATTTCTATTTTGCATAGTTATGAAAAAGAAAAGAGGCTTGTCATTTTGGGTATGCTTGTTTTGGAACAAGCTTGAACATTTTTCCATTTTTCTCATCTGGGTCTTTCTAGAACCCGTTCCTTCCATGATATTTATGCAGGAAAGAAAACCCTTAATGAAACTTGCATTTCTTTCAGGAAAATAGCATTTTTTGTACACAAATGGGAGAAAAACCCTTTACCATTTTTTGTATTTGAGTCTTAATGCAAAAACCCCAAGTGGGTTTGTGCTTTTGTGAAAAAAAAGTTTTTTCAGGCCGCGACCATGAAGAAATAGTTAGGGTCTGTTGCATTTGGATTTCCTCCATTCTTTTGAGACTCTAACACTATATTACCAATATATCTATTTTCTTTCAAAGAATACATGCTTAATCTTCAAAATGCTGAAAGTATCACTATACAGGAACTAGGCTAAAACTACACATTAAAATCCTATCTCTTGCATGCAATCACCACTGAAATTTTGTGTGAAGAAACTCTTGTTGCTTACTATCACATACATGATTTCCAATTGTGCTACATTTTCCTAAATTTCATCATGAAATTTCCCTTGATGATGACTACCACTTCTTTTGTAAAAATATTGTGCTTGATATTGGCCTAAAACTTGACTATCTTTAACTGACAAGTCTTCTCAGCATCTTTCCCAAAGTATGACTTCATGTAAGATCTATCATGCTTTATGGCCATTGTTTTAGTTGACCTTGAAAAGGGTTCATTGTTCTCACACTAAAAATACTGTCCCACGCATTATCAATGAGTACTATCATCATCCAAGATTGTCATTTTTCTTTATTTTTATGAATAGCATCATGACTTATAATTTGAGTTTTAAATCTCTTCAAAGTATTTCATTATCTTATGATAGTTACCCTTTGCAACTCACTATGATAATCTTCTGTCATAGATGTTATGTTGGAAACATGCACATACAAACTTTTGATTGAGCATTTAGACTCAACAATTTCTTTTTATCTTGCTCATACTATCATATTGCAGATTTGAGACCATCTTTGCATTGGTCACTTTGAAGACATATGTATTAGATCATTGTAGCATACCTTTTCATTTGAAATTCTCTTTTGTACGACTGTATTAAAATGTAGATGGCTGCACACTACTGATTCCTTTTCATGCATGGTCTCCTAAAGAATATGGTGGCTATTTTGACTGTCTCCTTCATTTCTCATGTCTTGTAGCTATTATGATGCTTGGGGATGCTCTATTGGAATGCACTATATTGTCCTTTCAATGACAACTTCTCATGTTCCTCAATATTCATGGTAACTCTTTATGCTATGGCTGATCATTTTACCATGATTGCAATACCTACATCATATATGGTTGTCTATTGATTCTTGTTGTGAGTGATATCAACTAATTGAAAATTTGTATTCCTCATTGACTCTTATTCTTGATTGTCCAATGTGAACAATACATAGCTCCTCCCTTTGTGATATACCTTCACAGAGCCTTCCACTCTACCCTTTGTGATGATCATGCTTCCCTCTTTCACTACACATGGCTAATGGCTAAATGATTGTCTACTTGAGACTGTACACTACAATGAAAATTCTCTACCACTAACATTTTAAATTTACTGTTTATGCTCTTCTAAACTATGTCTTGTGTACTGCTTCCTATAGGAATGTCATCTCTTTTGATTTTCCATGTCACTTCACATGACTATATTGTTTTCTTATTATATGCTTTGATTGCCCACTTGTGAGACTACTGCCCACTGTCATCTTCATTGTATGACTTGTTCATAGTTTATCATTCACTACTAAAGTGAAAATATAATTCACTTGTTCCTTCAATGAATGTAATGACTACCCTTTGTAGCTTCATGGCTTACTAACTACGCTTGAACAGTGCTTTGTAGTTCTTCGTTGAAACCAGAAAGGCCTCCCTTCTTGTCCTATAGTATAATTGAACTTGATGCATTTGTGCTTTAGTGTTCATATTATCACAAAAATAATCTATTTAAGAAGAGAAAAACTATTTTATCTTTGAATGATTGCTATCCTTGTCTTGTTTCCTTCAAATATTGTTCTTTGAAAATGATGGAAATGAAATCCAACACATATCATTATTAAAATGGACTTTGGATCCACTTAAGAATATTGAAAGACATATTCAACAGAGTATTGTCCCTTTTTGGCATGAGGTCAGCCTATTGTTTGATTCATTGTGAAAAGATGAAGAGTAACTTTCTTGATAGTTCGCATTGTTTGGTGCATCTTTTGAATCCGATAATGAAAGTTGATCAACTAGTGTGATTCCATATTGATTTAATGCATCAAGACTATGTTTATCATTGATTTGATCAAGTTTCTCAATTTCCTATCCCTCCTAAAACACAGGAGGGCAACATGTTGGGATCAACCCTCATGGGAGCCACATTTTACTCCACATGCTATAATCAATTGAAACAAAATAGTAACAAATATTTTTCTTATATCTACACAAGGAACAAACAAGTTAGATTAAAAAAGCATATGATAGGTGTGTTTCATTACTCTTTTTTATTTCCTAGACACCTATGGTATGCTATCTATTTTAATTTTTATGGACATCAAATTATATGTTTATAGATGTTTTTCACATATTGTGGTTAGTGACCTTTCATTTCTCTAACAACACTCTTTTTTATAGATGCAGGGAACCTAGGAGCAACAAGGATAGCATCAAATGGGAGTAGGACAAGCGGGGAAGACTGCAGGGAATGTAGGAAAAGGAAAACGGGGTTCATCATTCCAAGAAATGATGGGTCCCTCTTCATTTTATGTGCATTTCTTTTTTTTATCTATAAGTGTATAGTCTTTTCTTCACAAGCATTAGAATAGTCAATCCCTCGGCTTGTGAGGGACATTATACACTTATGATCATCAATAAAGATTACATTTTCAATAAATGTTGGCTCTCTTTCTTATTGTATACAATTGCACAATTGTAATAATACAATATTTTGAAAATCTCTTTTATGCACATGGATGAAATTTAGTAGAAAGTGATATGTATTGTTTAATGTTTAAATGCAAACATAATCATAAGTCTGCCTGACTTAGCTAGAAGAAAAATCAGGTAACAATTCTCAAATATTTAAATAACACAAACATTGCTCTTGTTCTTAAAATATTGGATTATGGTTCATTTGTGGACTATTGATATTTTAATATCTATAATTAATAAAAAAAGTTAAAACATAAAAATAAATAAAGATTGTGATTAAAGTTTAATAATAAATATTTAGCTTCTCACATATTAACATCATCACAAATGACTAAAATTATCATATTTAATTTTCACATTTAAAGCTATATAAATATTTTTTAATAAATAAAATAAAATGTATGTGTTGTGTTGTTTTGTATGATGTTGTATTGCTTTGTGGTGTTGTGTAGAACTTTGTGTGGTGTTGTCTTGTCTTGTGGTTGTCTTAGGTCAATTTGGGGAGGCCATGCAAGCTTCCACCTTCACGTAGTTGGCCTTGTTAGCAAATAATATTTGAATAAATATTCTTGAAGCTAAGAGACCTACACTTGTACCAATATGAATGAAAGGTTTATAAATATTGCTAAAACTCTTGATAAAATCTTATTTACTATCAATTGGTTACAATCCCCTCAAATTTTAGAATGCTCAATTTCAAGCTCTAATCATTTCCTTATGTTACTAACAATCTCAGAAGATAAACCACCTCTCAAATACCAATTTAGATTTCAGAAGATATGGGTCATAAAAGAAGATTTAGTGGATTTAATTTAGCAATAGCATTTTAAGCCAATGAATCTAAAAGAACAAATATGTTCATCTTGTTTTTAAAATGTTTCACATTGAAACAAAGCTTAATGATTAGAACATAAATTATTTCAAACTATTTTTAAGGATAAGATTATAATAGAAAAGGAACTAGAGTTAAAATCAAAAGGTTATTTCCTTAATTATGTTTTGAGTAGATCACCTAAAAGAAAATGATTTGATGTCTTGGTATGCATAAATATTAGTTAGAGAAGATATTAAATGGAATTCCAAATCTAGAGAACTTGGTTAGCTGAAGGAGATTTAAACACAAAAAAAAATTCATGATGCTTCAAATGTTAGTAGAAGCCAAAATAGAATTAAACAACATTTCTTCAATAGATATCCATCATGTAACAAATTATGAAGATATGGACATCTTGAATTCATTTTTTTTTAAATATGGTGGTGGGCAGTGGTGCCATAGAACATTCCTTGCTTAATAAAGGAATAAGATAATGAGATTTTGATGGCTCTAGAAATTGATTTAGGAGTAAAAAAAGTTAATTTCCAATTGCATCCAAACAAATCCCCCAGTTTGGATGATCTCCTTGTGTTTCTATCAAAAATGTTGGGGACACATTAGAAGAAGTTTATGGGAGGTGGTGAAGGATTTATGTAACTCCAAAAATATTCTCAAAGATTTAAATAACACAAACATTGCTCTTATTCTTAAACTATTTTATTATGGTTCATTTGTGGAATATTGATATTTAATATCTAATTAATAAAAAATGTTAAAACATAAAAATAAATAAAGATTGTGATTAAAATTTAATAATAAATATTTATCTTCTCACATATTAACATCATTGCAAATGACTAAAATAATCATATTTAAGTTTCACATTTAAAGCTATATAAATATTTTTTAATAAATAAAATAAAATGTATGTGTTGTGTTATTTTGTATGATGTTCTATTGTTTTATGGTGTTGTTTTGTTTTATGTTGTGTTGTGTTGTCATGTGGTTGTCTTAGGTCAATTAGGAGAGGCCATGTAGGCTTCCACCTTCACATGGTTGGCCTTGTTAGTAGAGAATATTTGAATAAATATTCTTGAAGCTAAGAGAAGCTTATGTGTAAATATTTTCATTTGAAATAAACAATGTTTTATAAATTTAAGGTAGTTCATATTAGATGCATGGTGAAATTTGTAAATTAAAGAAAAATATGATTGCAAAGGTGAATTAAAATATATTTTAATAATTTTAATAATAATAATTTCCTTCATAATTTGAAATTTTGTTTAAAGTGTCACTAAGAGGAAAAAAATATTTTAAACACCATATACTTTTGGTGTATTTAATTTTGATAATCTTGATCTAATAATACTAATCCTTTGAATCTAGTTCAACTTCTCCATGGTAAAATATTATGAAATAGAGGTTTAAAGACATTTTTAAAAGATAATAAGCTCATCAAGGTTTCTTAATGATGCGATTCAAACTTTTGGAACCTATAAGTTAGTCTCTTTGTTTAGGACCCTTGAGAATCAAAACATTTTCAACAATAGAGAATCATGAAGACATATATACACCACTCAATAAGCAATGCACAATTAGTAGTCCATATATTGTTTAAATAACTAGAAAATTATAGATAGCTATAACATTGAAAAGTTGGTAGAATATTGAATCGTTAATAATAAGATCCTCTTATTTTTAAGTCTCTTTTGAGCTCATAATATTATTTGATCCTTATTTACTTCTAATACAAACTCTCTAATCCTAAAAACTCCCCCTAACTACTTACACTATATACTCCCCCCAAAGCAAGCTCAAGCAAAAGCTAAAAATATTAAATTACTTGAAAATTATTAAGTGAAGTCTAAACCCTATAACCCTGAACCTTGAACCCTAAAACCTGAAACCTAAAAACTGAAACATGAACCCTGAACCATAAAACTTGAACCCTAAATGCTAAACTCTGAACCTTGAACCCTAAATCCTCAAACCTAAACCTTAAAGCCTAAAACTTGAACCATGAACCCTAAACCCTGAACCCTTTACCCTAAACCTTGAACCCTAAACCCTAAACCTTGAACCTTGAACCTTGAACCTTGAACCCTAAACCCTAACCATAAACCTGAAACCATAAACTGTGAACCTTGAACCTTAAACCCTGAACCCTAAACCCTAAACCTTGAACCCTGAACCCTGTGCCCTAAACCCTGAACCTTGAACCTTGAACCTTGAAACTTGAACCTTGAACCCTAAACCATGAACCCTAAACCTTGAACCCTAATCCCCAAACCCTAAACCTTGAACCTTGATCCCTGAACCCCAAACCCTGAACCCTAAACCCTAAACCTTAAAACCTAAACCCTAATCCCTAAACCCTAAATACTTAACCCTGAACCTTGAACCTTGAAACCTAAACCCTCAACCTTGAACCTTGAACCCTAAACCCTAAACACTTAAACCTAAACCCTAAACCCTAAAACCTAAACACTAAACACTAAACCCTAAAACTTTAACCTTAAACCCTAAACCATAAACCTTGAACCTTGAACCTTGAACCCTAAACCCTAAACCCTAAACCATCAACCCTAAACCTTGAACCCTGAACCCTAAACCCAAAACAATAAAACATAAACCCTAAACCTTGAACCCTAAAACCTAAACCATAAACCTTAAACCTTGAACCCCCCTAAACCCTAAACCCTAAACCCTAAACCCTGAATCCTAAACCCTGAACCCTAAACACTAAACCATGAACCATGAACCCTAAACCCTAAACCCTAAACCCTCAACCCTAAACTATAAACCCTAAACCCTTTCTTGGGTGGGAGGGCCCTTTCCCCTTTCTAGAGTTAGAGGGCCCTTTCCTCTATCTTAGGTGGGAGGGCCCTTGATTCGGTGGGAGGGCCTAATGTCGAGGATGGGGGATGGTTGATGGAATCTAACTGGAATGACCCAAAGTTGGGGGGTGGGGAGTTGCCTCCATCTCACCCTTTGTCGGGAGTGGGGAGCTGCCTCCATCTAACCCTTTTGGAAAGGGTGGTGTTTTTACTTCTACACACATGCCCCACTTGGAACAGGGACCCCCTCTTTTCGTTGTTGCCTCTTGTCATGCCAGTTCATGTTTGCTCCACTTTTGCACTCCTATTTTTGGGCCCAATTGATTAGAGTTCCTTCAAATTGAAAAATCCAACATCCTCCTCTATTCATGCAGTAGCAGGTACGGGCCTTAATCCCTTTCACCTCTATGTTGTTGTTTAAATCCACTGGGGCTTGCTTAGATGATTAACGGTAGGGATCATGAGGTTGATAAAGTTCATGGTGGTTTTAATTAAGCATGATCAAACCAAATCCTACAATACTGTGATTGCATTCTAATGAGATTTGTGACTAAATAGGTATTGTTGCATTCAAAATTTGGAAACACTAGTTTACCAGTCAATAGAAAACCCTAAATCTCTTAAAATTTCTATCTTGTACACAAGCCATTTGTGGGATTTCAAAAGTGGGGGGCTATCTTTGAATCATTGTTTCCTAAACGAGATGAGTGGTAGCAACCTTTGCTTTCCTTGTTCCCATGAGTAGACCTTGGGATCATTAAAGCCATTAAACTTTGAAAATTCCTAACGTTCAAATAGATGTGAGTTCTCTTTTGTGGAAGGATGCTTGTGGGACGCCACTATCCTAAAGTCATTTCCCTTGGCAAAGCCTTAATGGCTTCTAAGTCATTATTTTTCATGAGCATCCAACACACCAACGTGGCTAAGTCTAGAAACACTTTGTGGATCTTTCCCATAGTATGTTGTTGGCGAGGGGCTGTTTAAATAGAGCCATATTTACATCAAAATATTGACTGCATTTTGATAAATGACCCCTATGTCGCTAATTTCTGCAAGTCAAAGATAAATCCCAAGACTACTAAACTTCCTTAACCTATTGCGGGTTCTTCCCTACGAGATGCCACAAGAAAAAGTCTATTTGGTACAAGATAAATTGTTAACGGTGAAACCATGATGACATTCTGTCTGACAACTTCCACCCTCACCTTCTCCACACATGCTTAAAGCTAAACCATCATGACATAAACATTGACATCACTATGTTGACCCTCTTGAATACGAAGTAAAAACTCTAAGTCAAAAACTTGACGCAGGTTGCCTCATGTGAAACTCTGTTTGTGGGGTGTCATTCTTATTGAGTCATTTCCTAACAGTTCCTATCTTAATAGCTCTTGGGAAAATGGCTTCCACATCTTCCTTCTCTACATCACTCGAACAACGAATCAAACATAGAACATTGGAGTCTAAATACCTTGTGAGTTATCCCATGCGGGATGCCACTTACAGGTCTCCATGAGCCTAATATTGTTGATCAACTACTTAATATCAAATGACACCTACACTAGTGGCATCCACATTCCATCTCTTTGCACCTTATAAATGAAAAAATCTGCAAAAGCACAATGACTTAACATGACTCCCATACTATTTTTCACATGCCAAAATATTCTTTGTTGAAATTGGCCAAGTATAAAGCATTGTAGGTATTGAGTTGCAGGAAGACATCTACAAAACACCAAAATCCACAATTCATTCCTAATGGAAAAATTCTAATGAATTTTAGAGTGGACCTTTTGCATCAAGTTTCTCGTACAAGCCTAGGAGACAAATTTGACTAAGCCAATTGATCTTGAGCACTTTAATCTGCATTTTGCACATGACTTAATGAACTTACATAGAAATAACTTGGTGTTTTTCAATGTGGAAATATCCTCACGAGATGTCGTTTGCGGGTTGTCGTGCATTCCAAGCCATTCTTAGCAACATTAATGTCAACAACAGCCTCAAGGCAGAAACCTACACCGCCTAACCCATAAAGTCACAAATCTTATAAATGATCACAAAATGATAGAATTTAATGAATACAATGATCTCTCCAAGGTAAGTGGATGCATTTAAAAAAAATTTAGCATTATCTAACTAACATTCCACCCCTTTTCTAATTTATCGAGGCATTTACTACACGTCTTTTGTGCAAGATTTATGGAACCAGCTAAGAAGATCTACAAGGCCAAGAAGAGCACAAAGGCCACCAAAGGGGAAAAGGAAAAGGCCAAAATGAAATATTCCATAGAGTTGAATGCACCTCAAATATCATCTCTTAATGGGACAAGGTATCAGACAAAAACTTGGGCCACACCAACATAGATGAATTAAGACAACAGGTCTTGGTCAGCCTGAAAACCAAAGAAGCATGGGAATTGAAGAAGAGTGGGATCAAAAAGGAAATAGGCTTCCCACCAGCTTTTGGTCAACCCAGAGTTAATATCTAGATGCAGAGAATGTTACCACCCACAAACAAGGAGAATAATAATTGTAAATGGGAGGGTATTGGCTGACTTGACTCCTATGTCAATCAGGAAGACATTTGGGATCCCTCTATTTGACAAGATGGAAGAGACTAAGAAAAAATATGCTCTAAATGTGTGGAAATATGACCCCATCAACTGTAAAAGAACCATAAACCAAACATGGTTGATCGATAAGAGGGGTAGTGCAAATAAAGTGCGTCAAAATATTTATTGGAGTGACTTCATGGAGGAATTCAACGACCTTGTGACACTCGTGAGCAAAGTGAATGGATGTGGTATTTTGTAGAGGAGATCCTTAGGGGTGAAACAAAGTTCCATTGGCCCAAGATAATAAGTGAAAACCTCCACAATAAGTTTGTTGTGGTGAAGAATACTAAGGATTTCTATATGAATTCTTATATTGTGTACCTTTTGACAGTTAACTTTCCCCATAAGGGGCTGAATTATGTTGGTCAACTTGGAATGAAGAGAGGGAAAAACATCGTCTATGATTGTTACCCACAGTTGTAATATATGAATTACAAGAAATATTACAAGTGGGTAAATGATTCTTTCATCATGCATGTTGTTTGAACACTGTCAAATGATTACGATAGAAGAATGTCCCACAGTGCAAAGGCATTGGTCAAGAATTTTAGGTATTGGTTTAGTTAGTTCCCCAAGTTCACCTACATAAGGGCTAAGGGATTCCCAAGGTTCCCATATTTTCTACTAAGGTACCCTAGTGATAGAATGATTTTGTTGGAATTAACTCGATAGTTGCAAACTACCCATTCTTTGCTACATGAGAAACATTGTGTTGGGGTTCTATACCCAATCATTTTTGGTCAAGGAATGTATTTGTGCCCTCTTCCCCTTATGCAGAATACTCAGAAAAGGAAACCATAGAGTACAATCTTGAATTTCATACAGAGCGAGGAGGCCTGGACCCTCTAGGAAAATTGAAGAAGTATTTTGGAAGGAAACACACCCATAGGTCCCATGTTGAAGATTTTTACGCCAACTATGATGATGACCATGAGGTCTGGAGAAGGAACTACATGAGAATGACAAAAAAAATTATGAAATTTATTGATTTATTTTTGATTCCCAACCAAGTGGTCAAGGATGATACCACTCTAGATGAAGGATACAATATTGTTTCTAAATTTCCATTACCAGTGATTGACTAGATAGAGCCAGAGATTATAGATTTGAATACAATCACACACCTAGTAGAACAATAGATCAAGAAATTCTTAGATGGCTAGGTGGCTCAATTGTAAAAATAGGGCATTGAGATGACATATGGAGAACTAGAAGATGACATTGAAAGTGAGATTGGAAGTGGCATTGGTGTGGGTTCGTCGAGTGAAGATCCTAAGTCTCTTCTAGTCACACGATCAAATAAAAGAAAGGATGTGCCAGAGTGGCAACCCAAGAAAAAAGTGTACACCAGAAAAGCAGTTGAGGGGAAGATGCCCCATAAGAAATCTAAAAAGACAAGAATCTTTGTTCCTGACATTCCTACCATCAAGGGGGAATATTCATCCTTGGAGGAAGAGGAGAGACCATAATTACCTCCACCTACTACCTCTAGACTCTCATTCACTACCATTGCACCATCACCTTCCACTCCACTACTACTACCTGTGTCATCTCTTCCTGCTATGGAAATCTCCATCATCCTCACCTCTACTTCCCCAACTACTCCTATGGTTGTGGTTGACTCCTCATCATCAACCTCCTCTCCTCTATCATCTTCCTTGCTCCTGCCTCCACTACCTACACTTTCCACCTTACCACCTTATGTGCCTATTATCCATAAAATGCCTATTATACTACCCAAAATCTATTTTTCTTATCTATGTAACATGCCTCCCCAATTTTTGAAAATTATCTTGACTCTTGTGTCTAAGTTCTTTATGGCTAAACTTTTCGCTTCACTACCTATCCCTCTACCTTCTACGAAGCCACCCAAAATGGAAGATATAATGAAAATATGCAAGGATATGGAAAGAAGAAGTGGGGATTAGCTCAAATAAATAGTTGATATCACTAAGGATCCTAAAGACTAAGACCGCGATGACTACCATGAGCCTATTGACGATGGTCTAAGAATTGTTGACTTGGATGAGGTCACTTCAGATGAGGAGGGGTAGAAAATCCCCAAGTATGGATACACAAGTAGGTTTGAAAAATACTATGATGTGGAGACCTCTAACCAAGAGCTTGAAGATGAACAACATAAGGAGCATGACGACAAAGAGGCAAGTCTAGAGGAGCACCACTCTAAGGAGGAAAGAAATGACCCAGAGATTAATATCATGCAGAAAGAAAATTTGTGGAAAGATGAAAAAATCCTAGAAGCCGAGCAATATGAGGGCCCTTGGGATGAATAAATACATGAAGAAGAAAAAAAGATAAAGAAAATGAAATTACTGGTGAAGAGAAGGCTGATCTCATGCAAGAAAATGAGATTGAGCCTAATGTAGATAGGGAGCCACCATGAGAAGAGGTTATTGAGTAGAGAACCATAGAATCCACCCAAATAACATAGATCAATCCTAACAAAGGGAAGGACATAATGGAAGAGGGACAAGATAAAGAAGAAGAGAACATTGAAGATGGTCCTAGGAATGGGGAGGAAGAGCTTCAAAAGGATCAAGAGGATACAAAAAATGAATTGAAAACTACATCCCTTGATCAACAAATAGAGATCACCTCATGTTTGGAGCAACAACTGAAGAGCAAAGCCCTAGTACTTCTAGATCCTAAGACTCTCTTGGAGGCCATATTGTCTTGAGCACAAGTCAAGGCACTAGAGAAGAAGAATCCCAAGATTAGATCCCATATCACAACGGATGCATGAGGATCTTGCATACTCCAAGTGGTGACCACGATAGTGGATAAGGATGCAAGGACAATCCAAGCCAAAAACTACCATATAACAACGATCAATCTAGGCCCTACTTCTAGAGCCCAAAAGATAGATGAATTCCAGGGCTTTGCCACTACCATCCTATAGCAACTAGAGAAATATTAGGCTACAAAAGAAGAATTGAAAGTGTAGGTGGCAGAATTGACCGCTTTTATACAGAAATAGGCCACCTTTGGAGAAGAAGCCCCAATGGAGTTTCCTGCACCTACAATACTATCAAAAGAAGAAATTAAAAATGGAGAAAATGAGAACTTGGACCAAGTCCACCTCAAATTGGCTCAAGAAAGTGACCAACTAGGGCAGTAATGCTATTCGATATGGGGTGAAAATGGACAACCATTTCTTGTGTTCAAAAATGAAATTCAGAAGGTGGTGGATACAAGTAAATATTTTCTTAATCTTTAAAATATTACATGCCCCAAACTAAAATGCATTTTCAATCTATCTGCAATGATTTGGGAGTAGGAATTGGCTTTACCAAAAGAGGATCACTAGCCACTTGAGGCTTGGTTATTTAATTTTGAATTCTGAAAAGGGGTGTTGGAGAAGTCAATGGTTGAGATGGATGTCATTTTTGCTTTGATTCTTGAAGGTCTAGCTAATTGTGATGAGACATAGGAATTATTAGTAGGACCTAAAATATCGGCTCAAGAATTGGACTATGATTCAATATTGTGTGAATTATAGAAGAAAATGGAGCAAGGAACTAAAGATACTCTATCCGGGAGCTTCATGAACTTTGCTTCATGAGCCTTCACTTGCTTAGAGAAAATCATTCAGAAAGGTAATCAGTATGTAGGCCTATATGAAGAGTTGATGGAAGAATTCAGAATGATTGATTACAATATCAACAAGTTCAACTTCCTGGAGCAGGCTAAGCTCTTGGCTATCATAGGGAAAATTTTCCACTATTCTTTAGTGCAAAAAGAGGTTGGAAATGCTATAATAGAGGAAAAAATCTTAAAGTAGCTAAAAGACAAAATAAGATACAAGACAAAATTGGCTAGAGGACAAAATAGGGAAAAGACAAATAGTATCCAATTTTGTATTGCAAAATATTGTACTTGTATTGGGTGATGTGAAAACCCTAAGTTTTAATGAATCTAGCCATTCATTGTAAATCAATCCTACCCATTCATTTGCGTTTTGGAAAACTATAAATAGGGGCTTCCCCCTCATTTGCAAAGGGAGATGAGTTGTTGTAAAAAACATTCTGCAACAATATATATAAGAAAGCATTGAAAGTTGGTGATTTCTTTGTATTGCTCTTTATGTGTGCATGATTAAGCCTCCATATTTCATTTCAATTCAGTTTATTTACTATTTAAATTTCATTTTCGACTTGTTAGTTGGTTGAAATCTTTAAAGGTGTCTGTGTTATAGTATTTGATGCACTTCCTGCTCATGCTTTGGTATTCTATTGATGATAGATTGTTAGAGTAAAGGTTTTAATTTAATCATGTTGATTAAATTACCTTTATTCCTCTCTTAAGATTTCACTTTAGTTGCATTTTGTGACATTTAATAATTATATTAATTATTAAATGTCTACCTATTAGGGCTGCACAATATCCTTTTATAAGGATTCATCATTGTAATTTACCTTTCTCTTGGATGAATACATTTTTCAGCTTTCAGAGCACCCTTGCTTGTTTGTCTCCATCTCTTCTTTCTGTGACAGGTTATTTGCATGCAGGTGATCTTCGGGGTCTGTGAAGTTGGCTTTCTTCAACTTCTACATGGTATAAGAGCTCCAGACCTGCTGCTTCCTGTATGGCCCCCAAGGCACAATTTTCGAGGTGTAAAAATCATGAAAATAAAAAAAAATTGTAAAAAATGGCATTTTTTTGATTTTGAACCGGCGCTGCCAGTTCAGAAAGGGCGGCCACCCGCCCGCCACCCGGCGGCCACCAGCCACCGGTCGGCCGCCGATGGCAGCCACCACCGCCGCCGCTGCATCAGCTTCGGCCCCCGCGGGCTTTGAAGGGAAAGCCCTGGTCATATAAAGGACCGGGGGCTACACTCTCCACCGACGGCTGCCCAAACCCCCGCCCCTGGTCATATTGGAAACCAGGGGCTCCGCCGACAGCCCAGCCCTTAGCCCCCTGGTCGCCCAGCAGACTAGGGGCCAGTTTTTTTTAGCCCCCAGGGCTTCTGAAGGACCTAATTGTGCATTTTCAGGAGACTTTCAGTAAATCGGGTATAAAATGGGCGTACAATCTCTATTTTTTTCAAAAAAGATACCATTGGAAAGCTGATTCTAGTGCCAATCTGATGGTGCAGGTCGGATTTTCAGATTTTTCCGTTTTGATGATGTTCTTCTCAGTCAAAGTCAGAACAAGATTTTTGCACTCCTGGAGCCATATCTTTTGCATACGGACTCCGTTTTTCACAAAAAAATAGGCATTGGAAAGGTGTTTCTGTGCTCTTTCCAGATCTACAATTTATTTTTCCATAATATGCCCCAAGTACTTTTTATTCAATTTTTTGTGTTTTCACACATCTGTCAATTACTTGGACATTTTGGCACCTAGAAATGATCTGTTTGCGTGGGATGGCTTTATTTGATCTGATTTATCAGTATTGAGGTCAGTTAGTCTCATATTTTTAATTTGAAGAGTTATAATGGGTTTTTCTACTCACCCTTTAGTTGTATTTCTGGAACGGGGTAATTATGAGTCATGGGCAAAGGGTATACTTACACATTGTAGGTGGCTAAACTTTTTTCCTTATTTGTATGATCTCATACCTAAACCAGCAACTTCAGAGGGAAAAATAGCTTGGGATATCATTAAAAATCACATAGTAGGAGTTATTTTGTCTAGTGTTGATTCTGACACTGTGTGGGCTATATCAGGCATTGATTGTCCTCACTCACTTTGGACACGTCTTTGGGAGATCTATAGAGACCCTAGTCTTTCTCCATTCCCAGAGGATCCTGCTTCAGATTGTCTTGTACCCATTGGTTGGAGAGAGAACACACCTTTTGATCATGATACTTTAAAGGAACTTTAGTATTTAGACACCCTTACATATTCCGATGAATCAGAGGATTGTCTCACAGTTCCTACTCTTCAGACTGAGATTATACTTGTATCAGCATCTTCTCCTGTTGTTCTTGATCAGTTTGATATTGCCTCTTCTTTGGCTCCTATTGATTCAGCTAAGCAGGACATCATACATCTTTCAGACATGGCTACTTGGGATTCTTATCTTGCAGGCATTTCGTCTTTGTTTGTAGAGTCCTATATTGCAGATCTAGAGGATTACTTTGAGGATTTTCAGCTCCTCTTTGTTGACAGCCATATTCCAGCTGTTAGCCCACCATCATCTGTGCATTCAGAGGTTGCAGTTTTGAGTCTTCAGTTCAGTTTGATTTGACATCTTTTGTTCAGTTCAGCAGAGAGATTCTTCAGCATCCTATTATGGCACATATTTTGAGACAGATTGATTCTTCTCTCTTCACAGGTTTCTTCATTTTCGTTCTTTGGATCCATTTCTTCCCAAGGGAGGAATATTATATGCTGCTTCAAGATCTCTTTCTGGATTCTACCTCAGGCATCCATATGTGCGACAGGAGTTTCTTCCTTGTGGGGGGGCCTTCTAGTCTCTTTCTTTTTCTCCTATGGAGACCATTGTACATGTACTTATATGATAGAAGCTATCTATGGGGGGTTTTATGTTATCCACCTCCTATCCTTCTATTATTAGTGCATTTATTTCTTTCATCTCTTTTTGGAGTAGAGTTTTTCCCATGAGGTTTTCTCTATTTCTCCACTTTACAGAGATTTGGTTGTAATTGGGTACCTGATCAGGCCTTGTTGCCGGGACCCAAGTTTACTTTCTTGCATTGTAGTTACCTTTGCTTTCTTGCACATGTTTGTAACTGCACTTTTGCTCATCTTAAGGGCGGTGTTAGAGTAAAGGTTTTAATTTAATCATGTTGATTAAATTACCTTTATTCCTCTCTTAAGATTTCACTTTAGTTGCATTTTGTGACATTTAATAATTATATTAATTATTAAATGTCTACCTATTAGGGTTACACAATATCCTTTTATAAGGATTCATCATTGTAATTTACCTTTCTCTTGGATGAATACATTTTTCAGCTTTCAAAGCACCCTTGCTTATTTGTCTCCATCTCTTCTTTCTGTGACAGGTTATTTGCATGCAGGTGATCTTCGGGGTCTGTGAAGTTGGCTTTCTTCAACTTCTACATAGATTACTATGTAAAGCTAGTCTGAGCTCACTTATTTATTGCACTTAACTTCATTTGTGTATGTGTATGCATTATGTATTCATGTAACAATCTAAAAATATGTAGTTAACCTTAGAAGATGGCACTGGTTTTGTGACACTATAGTACATTCTTGGTTAAGCAAAACTTGTTTTGGGAGTCTATCTACTATAATATTGGTCATTTTTGTTGTTGATTCATAGTTTTAGAATTAGAATAACTCTCCAAACCTTAAATCCTTTTAAATTTTCTTTTAACTTTAAGTTAAACTAAAGTTTATAGCATCATAACAATGTTAAGTTTGAAGAATAGAGCAAGTTTCAAATTGTTGTTATAAATTTGCTGCTACAGTATACCTTATTCCAGAATTTAGAAACTTCATTATAGACCCATAACTTCCATGCTTTGTGAACCATAAATGCCCCTTGTGATTACCAAAAAAGTAACACATTACAATTGAGTTGTTAATGCATTATCATGACCTGACATCTAAGAGACCTTGGGGTGATTTTCTAAAACTTAGTTGTATAAAATTACCTTTCAAGCGAGATAGAACACTTATGTTTTATTTGTGTTGAGAAGTGCAAAAAAACCCATCAACAAGTGATAGATATATTAAATAAATAATTGGTGTTTCCCATTGTCGTACTAACTACAACATGCACCAATTCCTCCAATCTAAGGGACTTATGTAGAGAATAACTCCACAAATTTAGGAGAGAAGTGGGGTAGACACGCTTAACCAAACATTATATGGGAACTTGAGTGTCCCCACTTGAGCAACTATGAAGTCAAAGCAACCAACACATGTGGTGCTAGAGGGGAAGGCAACTAGCTAAGTGCAGGGATTCTCTATGATTCATCAAGATAGGTAAACATAATATAGGAAACTTAGGCGGCTCTTAGAGCAGACAAGCATTAGTGATAAATTGGCTATCGAGACATATCTAGCATCAGGCCAAAATGTAACAACCCTAGTTTTCTTCATAGTAAAATTTCCAATGATTTCACCTTAAGGGATAAACCATGATGCCAAAACATAGCAATAATTTTTTTCCCATAATGTAAATTACATGCATAATTGAAATAACACTATTTCAAAACTTCCATTACAATCCATTGTAATTTCACAAATCTTTCCATAACATATATTTCATATTGATTGAACTCAATTATATCATTCATGAATAAATCCTTCCATATAAATGGACACATGTTGTAAACATAGCTCCTCCGAGCTTCATATGGTAATAGATATACAAATTGGTCATGATGTCACTGTATCGGTGCATACATTTTGAATTTCCTTGCTCAGTAGTGCAAACACTCCAGTTATCCCATATACTGGCACAAACATCTGCAAACCTCAACTACCAATTGATGAAGAGAAGTGGCACAACCACGGTAGGAGGGTCCTTAAAGAGAACAATCTGGATCATGCAACAAAAGTAACACAATGAAAGAAACACAAAATATGGAGGAAAATGCAGATGGAAATATTCTCATTAACTAAAATATCAATTACATTCAGCCAACAACATCTGGGCTTATAGATTCAGTTCAAAGGCCTGATCAAATATACAACATTCTAACATGCTCCTATATGCGAGCTAAATATTACAATTCAAATCAACCTTAATCCACTTAATCCACTACTAACTATTATGCCTATTTAAATGATCAATTACAAGCTTTATAGCATATCCACAATTCTGGAAACATTCATGATGGCCAAAGATCACCACATTCTCCAAGGAAAGAAAATGTAATGTGTGCATGAATAGGTCAGCCACAAATTTGAATTACTCTTCAACAAGTGTGTAAGATGAAGTGTGGACCTATAATGAAGGTCAGGGACATTCCAAGGAACATTTAAAATACCACTGTTAAGATCTACAAGTCACAGGGATGATCCACAATGATTGAATTGACCAAAAAAGTTTGAAATTATTTTGGTGTTGGTTCAAGAAATTGCCAAGAATTTTAGAAGTGATAACTTTCTAGAAAAAGATCCAATCATGCTCAAACCTTGGAATAAGGAAAATGAATGTGTAGATGATGTACTCCAAGATCCACAAGATCTAGTGAGGAAAGATGATGAACCCACCAACATGAACTGAGCAAGAAAAAAACAAGGACAAAAACTAAAATAAAATACTTTTGGTTGATGCAAGATTGCCAAGAACCAAGGATGCTCTTGCATAAGACATTCAAGGTTATTGAATTTAAGTGAGTACCTCACTTTGTAGGGGCCAAAGGAAAACCAAGATGGTCTACCTCAGCTTCAGAAATCCAAGAAGAATCCTCCACTGATCTACCTTTTGACTTCACAAGATATTCTTTGTACTATCTCCTATGAGTCTTCCTCCCATCTCTGACATCCAAAATCTCTTCAATCTCATCTGATTGTTGTTTAGGAAACTTATTTTCCAATTTTATTTCACTATCTACATTGAATTTCACTTCATAATACTGATATAGATCTATAATGTTGAATATAGTTGATATACCCATATGTTCTGGTAACTCCACTTCATATGCATTTCCATAATCAAATTTCTTCAAGATCTTACAAGGTCCAAACTTCCTCATCTTCAGCTTATTGTATGTACAAACTAGAAATCTCTCCTTCCTCAAATATACCATCACTTCATCTCCAACTTCAAATTCCTTATGTCTCCTCTTTTCATCTGCTTTCTCCTTATACTTCTTGTTCATGTCTTCCAATTGTTGTTTCACTTGAATATGCAACTTATTCATGTGTTCTACAAATGCTTCTACTTCTGCACTCCTCTTATCTTCCATATTGATGTCTCTCAACTCTAATATACCTCTAGGGTGAACTCCAGTAACAATCTCAAAATGTTTCTTTCCTATACTCCTGTTCACTGAATTATTGTAAGCAAACTCTGCTTGTGCAAGGACTAAATCCCAACTTCCAATCTTCTCTCAAACCAAGCATCTCAGCAAATTCCCTAAACTCCTATTTACTACCTCTATATATCCATCAGTCTGTGGGTGAAAAATAGAACTGAACTTCAAATCTGTCTTCAACTTCTTCCATAGTGTCCTCAAAAATTAACCAACAAACTTTACATCTCTATTTGAAAAAATACTTCTAGGTAACCCATGCAATCTAACCACCTCTTTGAACAAAAAATCTACTACATGTATTGTATTTGTTGTCTTCTTATAAGGTATGAAATTTTCCATCTTAGAAAATCAATCAACCACCACAAATACAAAATTATTACCTCTTTGTGTCTTCGAAAAACCAAGTATAAAATCCATTCTTATATCCTCCCAAGGTCTCTCTAGAAATGTTTGTTGACGTGCCTGATGGCACAACAATGTGTAAACAAAATATTGCTACTCTGTTTCTCCTGAAAGAGAAAGACAACACATGGATGTCTTAGCTCCCAAGGTCTTTGTAGTTGGTTCTCATCTGTGCTGATGTTGCTCAGTGGTCAATGTAATAGTAATGTTCAAGGGGCCTGCTGGTGTTGAGCTTTTGGATTATTTTGAAATCAAACATAAACTTTAAACCTACTCTAACTAGGGTTTTTAAAGAAATAAAAAAAGATAGATCAGATCTTTGGAACAGAAAAGAATGTTAATTCATCCAACTTAATCGGACTCGTTACCTTTCAAGGAATTCTTAACTAAAACTGTAGGACAAAATTAACTTGTGACTAACACACAGTTTCATTCATTCACAGTGCTAATTTCAATAACAGATTGCAAGTTACCATTTAAACAAAACATCAAATCAAACTTCATTCCTTGAAAGTTTCCCAAATCAAATGATTAAACCAAGATGAAAAACATTCAGAAACACAATCTGAAGTAGATTTTAATTTGGTTGCTTCTATTGTTAGTGAAACAGATAAGCAACATTTACAAATCTGGCACAATCACCAGTGTACAAAAAATCCATGACTCCAAATTGTTTCCAGCTATACTAATAAAACTTGAAAAATACATTGCAGGCTTCTGCTGAATCTAACTCCTAACTAAGAAGGAAAAAGAAGCTCCTATTACAAAGAATCAAGATGCAGTTTTGTCTCCTCTATCCTTCAAAAAATTCCTACTCTTGAAAATCTATCTCTAGACCTATCTACTCTATTTTCTTCTTCTTTTTCTAATAACTTCTTCTAACCCTTTACAAAGAGGCAAGAATGCCATATATACAGTGTGTACCAAAAAGAATGCGTTGGCCCCCATTTTTAGGGTTTACAAAATATCTCACTTGGTTGTAGGAGGGTCGGCCCTCAGATCTTTTGAATATAGTTAATGCTACATTGAATTGCATCCTCGTTATCCATGTTGGTGAAGGCTTGCTCCGGGGGTGATCTCAGATCTTTTGCAGCTACAACATTAACTCCTAGCCTCTGTGTCCATCTCCAAACTCCTTCGCAGAGCTGCCTTGAATGCTCTAAAGCATTGCCATTAATACCAATCTTCCCTTCTCCAACAGACCTCACAATTGTACCTGTGACTCATAGTTTCTTTCCTTCGGCTTCCTTTCTGCTCTAGACCTTTCTACACATTGACCATCTTTGGAAGCATCATCGGGCCTCTATTTAGATCTGAACACCATCATTCCTAAGTTGATCCATCACCTTGATCTCAGAATGAGTCCATGTCGTTTGCATTCTGTCAAACTTCTTCACAAGGGTCGTCAGTCAAAGGGCCAATGGTTCACTTTTAGTTCCTTTCGATTGGGCCAACAAATGCCATGCTAGATTTTCTAGTGGTCAAAAGTGGTCCACATTAAATTGCATGTCGGTGAGACACTAATTGTGTCTTCCCGATGCGATTATACTTCTCCTAGCAGCTATCAACGTAATAGGTGAGAGTTGGCGAGACCTTTTAGCATGCTGCAGAAGTCATATCGATGCCACAAAACTATCGGCAAGACAGTCGTTATTGGCCATAAGTCATGGCGACCCTTTAGGAGATACACTATAGTGCCTCCTTCCATCAACGAGACACCCACGTTCGACAAGACATTAGAGGGTCGGAAAGATGCTACCCAAAAGTCTCTCCGTCTCGGTGAGACCATCGCACTCAGGAAGACATCTCCCCAAGCCCTAATTATCCGCTCGGAGCTTCTCTGATCTCATTCTTATTCCCTGAGCTTAAGCCCCTTCTACTTCGGCAAGACTTGTTCAAGTCGGTGGGACATTTTTTCGAGTTCAAGATCCTTCGGTGAGCTCATCGTATGTCGGGGAGATCTCCATTTGTCGGCGAGACCTTATGCTGAAGGCATAACCCTTTTGCCGAGACCTTACTGTATCGGCAAGACCTTTCGCCGAATTCATTCATTCTTCGCGGGCACATTATATTTTGGTGAGACTTGGTCGGGTCGATGAGACGTTTTGTCAGGCGGCAAGAGTTATAACGATATCCTCCCTGTCGGTGAGACAATCCCATGTCAACAGGACATCCCCAAGAGCTCATTATGTTACACTAAAGGTGCACCCTTCAGCGAGACATATGCTAATCGGCCAGACCTCCTGCCAAAGGAAAAATCATTCGCCGAGCCCAAAACTTTCAGTGGGACCTCCTTCTATTGGTAGGATATTATGCCGAAGGCCTACCCCTTTTGGCGAACTGAGATCACATTGGGGAAACTCTCTTAGGTCAACGAGACTTCACATCAAAAGAAAATCATTACACCAAAGGGAGAGAACACTTCGGCGAGACCCCTTTTATGTCGGGAAGACCTTATATCGAGCCCCTCTTCTCTCGGCGAGCACACTCCATTCATGTCGGTGAGACCACCACCTGTCGGTGAGACCTTTCGCTGAAGGCATTATCTTTTGGCGATCTCATTTCATTTCGAGGAGACAAGCTTCCTTCGTCGAGACCTCTCGCCGAGTTCAAAATTTCTCTAGGCCCATACCCTATTTCAGCAAGACTCAGCCTTTTCGGTGAGCCCCAAACGTTACACCAAAGGGAGAATCCACTTTCAGTGAGACTTTTCTCTTTCGGTCAGACCTCATAGCAAAACCCAAAACTTTACCCCAAAGGCAACATCATTCGGTGGGACAGCCCCCGATCGCCAAGACTTCTCAGCGAGCCCAAACCACCATGCCGATGCCGCTTCACCTTGCCAAGAGTTCACCTTGTCGGGGAGACTTCACCTCGAAGCCACCTTTGTCGTCGAGACCCTACCTCTTCGACTAGACACCATGTCGAAGGCCTTATCTTTCGGGGATTAAAACTATCTGGCTGACCGGGGCATTTCAATATGAATAGAACCACTGCTAGTCAGCGAGACACCTAGAAGGTCTTGCCGACCCCTACCTTAGAGGAATTTTATGCCAAATTGGATTGGGGAATATTTTCCAACTGAGCTCTCTGACATATATAACCATGTGCATGATTTAATCTTGCAAAACAAAGTCTCCATTAGTCCTTAGAAGCACATAAGATATACTATCATTTATGATTATTTCATTTAATTCTTAGCAAGAAGAAAACCAACTCAAGATGAGACAAAACCAAAATCTGATAGAACAAAAGACAAAATTAAGAGGAAAACAAAAGGATTCCAAAGGTCAAAGAAAATAATAGAGGCAATGAAACCAAAAGAGAAGGGGGGTTCCATTTTGTTCCAGAATAAAATGGGGTGGTTATGTAGGGCATAACAAATGGTGACTCGGCTGGGAAAATGGTTTAACCATTTTCAAGAAACTGAAGAATTCAGCTACCCAGAACTCCTGGTTTATGAACATTACAACTCCGGTTAGGTCATTTTTAGCAAGCAAGGTTGAGCTAGAATCTCAAATGTAAATCAACAATAGCTACCCCTGAATCTAAGTGTGTGTGTGATTGTGCATCACTCTTTTATAAAGTTTTCTTCATCTTTCGAACAACAATGTGCAAGATTTGAGCTACATGAGTTGATTCCCTTTAGCTGTTGTGCAATGAGGTCCTAGGCATTGCTCTGCTGCCAGTCAGGCGTCCATAGCCCAATGGAGATACCTCTAGTTTTCTCACAACATTTCTCTACTGCCAGTTAGGCATCCATAGCCCCGGTAGAGATATTGGAATCACCCATTCATATTGAGCCTTTTTTTCTCTTCAAATAGTCCTCTCTTTTCTTTTTTTGTTTTCTCATAGAGTCTCAGATATTTCATTCAATCAATTTTTTTCAATATGTCAGATGTCAGATATCTGTTCTAGGTTGAAAACTACCATGGACCTCATAACAACACTTGGGAGATCAGATTTTTCACTCAAATCTTACAACACTATCATCCTGGGACAAATACGCCATTACAAAGGGGATGATCTTGGACAGTTTGTGACAGATTCAGAGGAGCTAATGAAGGTTATTTACTTTGCACCTTGTTTTCAATACTTTCCATAACTCATGTTGACAATGGGCATAAAACAAAGAATTTAGGACAAAGTCACCCAATCAACAAACCTGAAAATATCTAAACCACTTCTCTCCTAATAACCAAAGTATGCTTCAAATAACAGCCCACCATTTTAAGATGGAAAGAACAGAGAAACCCCAAAGAACAAAAACAAAATAAAAACAAAAGAACAAAGGAAATGAAAGGACAAAAAGAAAGAACAAATAAACAACAATAGAACTAGTTACAAATAGAAAAAGAAAATTATTTATAAATAGGAAACAAACAAATTATTTACATAAAGAACAACAAACTATTTACATGCAGAACTGAATTAGCAAGCTTTATGACTCAAAATAATGCTTAAGAAACTGCCCGTTGATAGGAAAGGGAACAGGTTCTCCTGTTAAACTACTCATTCTAAAAGCATTTTCTCCTAAGATCTCAGCAATCTAATAGGGACCCAACCAGAGCTTATCGAATTTCTGGTGACTGCCATTCTTTTCACTAGCTTTATCCCATAACAACACAAGGTCTGATATCCTGAAAGCATTGATTTTGGCTCTTTTGTCAAACCATCACTTGACAACAGCCTGGTGTCCAAAGAATTGTTGCAAAGCAGTATCTCTTTGCTCTTCTAATTTCAACAAGGCAGCTAATTTTACTTCTATCCTATCATCACTAGAGTATAATTTCTACATGAACTCAAGGACAGGTATTTGGAGGTGGATAGGGAACACAGGCTCTTGCCCATACACTAGCTTGAATGGTGAGGTCTTTAAAGCAGCCTCGATTCTAGTTCTATCTTCCCATAAAGAAAATCTCAGCTGGGTATGACAGTCTCGAGGATTGTTTTCTAACAGTTTCTTAATTACCCCTAAGAGATTCTTGTTGGTTGATTCTGCAACTCCATTGCCTTGTGGGTAATAGTTTGAAGAATACTTTAAAACAATTTTGTGATCATAAGCCCACAAAATGAACTCAGTAGAAGAGAAAGTAGAGCCATTATCACATACCAAAGCGAAGGGTACTCCAAACCTAGTTGTGATGCATTCGGTGAGGAACTTGATCACAACCTTTGTTGTGCTATTCTTGCAGGCTATAGCCTTTGTCCATCTTTTGCAGTAATCAGTAGTAGTCAAAATAAACTTGTGCCTTGCAGAAGAGTTTGGGTTAATTACCCCAATAAAATCCAGAGCCCATTGGGCAAATGGCCTTACCTCATAGACAAGCTGCAATGGCATGGCTTAATGGCATTCTTTTGATGCAGAGATCTGACATATGTGACATGTTCTTACATGCTGATGGGAATCTTTGAACACACGACTAGTAATAACCAGATCTAAGGATCTGATGTGCCAATGAATCTGTAGAACCATGACCTATGTCGTGTTTCCCATGGAATTCAGTGATCGCGTGCCTAGCCTCTTGCTGATCGAGGCATCATAGGTATATTCCTTCAAAATTCTTCCTATATAGCAATCCTCCTTTGAGCATATAATGAGTGCTCTTCATTCTCATTTCTCTCCTTTGAGTGGCGTTCATTCCCTCTGGACATTGATTGTTGAGAATGAAACTGATGAAATCCGCATACCAAGGGTCATTGGAAAAGGACCGAGTAGTGTATTGCTGGCAAATAATGTTCTCACCAGCATTTGCCATGGATTTAGATAAGCCTGTGCCTCTAAAAATTTTCATAAGACGTATCTCTAGATCAAACTCTTGCAAGATGGCCATCTATTTCCCTCTTCTTTCTCCCAGCTCGCTTTGCATAAGTAAAGACTTCACAGCAGCGTCAGGAACTACAACAATGATTTGGCTTTGGAGAATGTAGCGTCTGAACTTCTTGATAGCCCTGACTAGCGCAAAAGCTTGCTTTTCAAGGGGTGGGTACTTAACTTCAACATTTTTGAATGGAGAGCTCATGAAATCAATTGGCCTCTTCTCTGCCTCTCCTCTTCGTTGAGTTAAGACAGCTACACATGAATGTTCAGAAGCAAAGGAATAAATATAGAATGATTTTAAATAGTTAGGGCTGGTGAGGACTGGTGCTTCTGAAATGGATCACTTGATATGTGAAAACATGACCTTTTCCTCCTCACTCCATTATGTTTTGGCGTCTTTCTTCATCATTCCGTTCAATGGTTTCACAATTTCTACAAAACCCGTGATGAATTTTTTCACAAAGTTGATCTTTCCAAAGAAAGATCTCATCTCCTTCTTACTTCCTGGCTTGGTTATCTTGAGGATGGACTCAACTCAATCTAGGTCAATTCATATTCCTCTTTCTGAGACTATGTGTCCCAAAAGCTTCCCTTCAAAAACTCTGAATACACACTTTATGGGATTCAAGGAGACGCCATACTGGATACAGCTTTGAAGAACTTTGGCTAAATCTATAGCGTGGTTCAATCTATCCTTGGAGAACACTGTCAGGTCATCATGTAAACAATAATTCATTTATCGATTAAGTCCTTGAATGCTATGTCCATGGTGCGCTGAAAAGTTGCTCCAGCATTTATTAGACCAAATGGCATCCTTTTATACGCAAATGTTCCCCACTTTGTAGTGAAGGATGTCTTCATTCTGTCTTCACAGTTAACCATTACCTGATTATATCCAGAATAACCATCTAGGAATGATATCATCTGAGACCCATTGACAGTCTGCAAGACTTCATCTAGAGAAGGAAGTGGGTAGTTATCTTGTTCTAAAGCTCTATTCATATTTCTGAAGTTTACACATAGCCTGATCTCTCCATTTTTCTTATGGATTGGAACTAAGTTAGCCACCCATGTTGAATGGTGTACTGGGAAGATTATCCTTGTAGAAAGAAATTTTTGAACTTCTTTAAATATCAATGGTTCAATCAAGGCGTTGACAGGGCGTTGTTTCTATCGAAATGGCTTAACTTCAAGCTTCAAAGGAATAGTATGAGTCATTATAGAAGCATCAAATGTCTTTAGGTCTTCATATTCCCAAGCTATTGCAGCAATATCTTTATTAAGTGCCATCAATATGTCTTTTCTAATTGCTTCAGGGTAGGCTTTCCCTATGTAGACATTCCTTTCAGGGCTAGAATCAGCTAGGTTAACAATTTCATATTCACCTCCTTTATCTTCAGCTAATATCTTCTCTCGAGCCCTTGGGTATGAATCAAAGATTCTTTCTAGGGCCACCATTCCATTGGGGATGTTGTTACTTCTTAAATTGAGGACCCCTTCTGTATCACAATCTTTAGGGTTCCAATCCCCTTGATCCCTATTGGACTCATCAATGATCTGTCCTTTGAAAACGTATGAGCTTGCTAGAAAAGCAAGAATATGTCGGTCATCATCAAAGACTTGAAAGTTCCTGACATTGTCAGGAATTGCAGGGGTGGAAATTAATTCCACTAAGAATCTCTTAAGCTTGGAACCTTGCATGGGTTCCAGGGTACTTGCAGCAACAGCTAATGAATCAACTATCTGATTCTCCTCTCTAGGGATTAAACTAATCCCAAAAGCATCAAATTCTTCAATCAAGTTCCATACCCGATTTCTATATGTTGCCAACCTTTTATTGTGACATGTATATTGGCTACACACTTGCCTGATAACTATTTCTGAGTCTCCCTTGACCATCAAGGCTGTGACTTTCTTCTTATGTGCAAACATCAGTCCCCGTGCCAGAGCTTCATATTCTGCTACATTGTTAGTGCATCCAAATTGGAACTTGTAAGAAGCAAGGAAAGTTTTCCCTTTCAGGCCGGTTAACTCAATCCCAACACCACAACCTATTTTGGGCTTGGATCCATCAAACTTGAGGGTCCAAAGCTGGTCATGAGTTGGAGTTGATCCTTTTGAAGTTGTTATGGGCACTTGGGTTAGATGAGCCATAGGTGGGGTTACTTGACCTTTTGCATCAGATATAGGGAAAGGGTGCTATGTAGGTTCTTTAGGTACACTTTCCAATCCCTACTTAGTTATATCATATAATCTACGGCTATCCTTCTGACAGTCAATTGTGCCTTTGGTTAACCCCTTTGGTTTTGGTATATTCGTGAGTGCAGGGGTGTCAAACAAACCTTGGGGTTGCTCCTCATCAATATGCTGGTTCAGAAATGTGTCTAGGGTAGGTTCAATTTGAGAAGAAATTTCCTTTGAAGGCATATTATCCCTGGTTAACATTATTGCTTCTTTGGATTTGAATAAGAAGTGATCTGCAATGGTCTCGGGGTGACTTGAGCTAGCTTCCTCAACTTGGGAAACATAATTTAGAATGTCAATACAGGGTTGGAAAGTGAATTCAGAATGATTTTGGTAATGTACCCTACACCAATTAGGAAGTAGAAGATTCTGCAGATCGGTATCTTCCCCTAAGACCAGTTGATCATGTTGTAGCTTCTTGATCAATGCTTGTTGGTTTTCATTAATCACAGAATCAGAGAACTTTCATATTGGCAGTTCTTTAGGATCAAGAACAGAAAAGGTTAAAATTTCCTCTCCTTTATAAACCCCTATCCCAGTTTCGAAATAGGCTACCTCATTGGGGCAATCATATTCAGTGATGATATGCTTGAGGCAAGGTTCACTTTCAATCCTAATCTGTGTGGGAATTCCCCTCCATGGTAACCACATATGTGAAAAGTCGAGGGAGAGATATCCCCCTATACCCTTCATCAAATCTCTGCTCAATAGCATACCATAGGTCTCAAGAATGTTTGCTACTTGAATGTCTATGTTGGTTTGAACCCTAGGGTCTGACCCTACTTGCACATGTATGTTTCTCAACTCCCACGACATTAACCTCTGTTTTGTCAAGTTGGATGACCTTCTTGTTTGTTTGAACAGGGTTCAATCCCAACTTCTTGCATATGGAAAATGGCATAACATTGCTTGAAGCCCCTGAATCTAACAAAAATTATGTAGGTTCTTCCCACAAATTCTTAAACTCAAAATAAATGGTGGAGTACCTACCTTGTTTCTGTACAAGGCTGCATTCACGTCCCCAGCAGGTGCAGCCTTGTTTTTCCCTTTTGATTTATCAGCTTGCTCCAAGGATTTCGGCACTATCTCCCGTTGGGCAAAGCACCACTTTAGGATGTCAAAATATGACAAAGAATTTTTCTGTTTCTGCATCTCAGAAACAATATCAAATTTTGTATTACAACTTGCACTACCTTTGAAAACACTAGATGAATTAACCTTGTTATGGAAGTCAGGCGGGCCTTTTGGTGGAGGAGGGTTATTATTAGCACTTTGATTTGGAGGCACCATGTGATTAGGTGGTGCTGATGAGGTGAATGGACCCTTACTTTGATTTCTCAGGAAGTGTCCTCCCTTTGTCTAAAAAGCTTGGGCATCGTATGAATCTTCCTCTGGTTCATTCTCACTTTGCATTGGGAATGAGGGTTCTTCTTTAAAGAGGTCATAAGTCATAGCTGTATCCACTGAGCCACCTTCTTTGTTTGAATTCCCTTGGAATGTTTGGGCATCTTCCTGTGCCATCTTGACAACTTTCTCCATTTTAGGGAAATTTACCTCAGAATGAGTTGCAGTATCATGCAGTCTGCACCAGTTAGTCATAAAGTTGAGGTCGACCACGTTTGCAGTATGTGATCTCTCCTCATTAGCTTGATAGTTGTGAGAAACTCCACCATTATTGGGCCCTGTATTCCATTGTTGGTTGCTATTTGACCTTTGGTTATATCCTCTATTATGATTTTGATAGCCTTGGTTAGAGGAGTTTTGGCCTTGATAACCCCTTTGGTTGTAATTGTTATGATTCTGATAATTACCCTGATTGTTATTGCTCTGATTAGGATAATTACCTTGGTTTTGGGAAGGGTTCAGTATAAGTTGAGCCATGTCATTTGTGACTTGGGATAACATTTTCTTCAAGGTTTCTACCTCATTTGTAAGTTAAATTGTCTTTTCACTTTCCCCAGTCTTAGCAACAGGTGGCTGACCCCCATGATTTGGTGTTCCAATTTGGTTATGATGACCATGGGAACTTTGAGGAACCTGTGGTTGTTGGAAAAAGTCAGGAGTTGCATTAGCAAAGAATGGAACAAGTGGTTGAGTTTGCAATTTAGACATAGGCCCATAATGTGAAGAAGACATCCCTGGGATAGTGTTGAATAGAGGGGTTGGGCTATGCATCTGATACCCTATTCAAGGAAAACTGCCTCCCAAACTCCCTTGTTGAGAATTAATTTGTTGCTGCAACTTGATAGCTAGATGATAGACTTTGGACAGGGAATCAATGTCTACAGGCTGATAAGTCCTTTGTAGGAACAAGCCAAGTAAAGGGTCTATAACCCTAAAGTATGCTTAAATGGCACTATTTTTAGTAACTAGATAGGGGTCTTGCAGTCTCCTATACATTCATTGGAACCTGGTATTGAATAAAGGAAAGGATTCACCTGGTTCCTTCCTGATGGTAGTGAATTGGTGGTACAAAAGGGTTGGATCCACATAAACCCTAAACTGATTGATGAAAGTGTTCTCCAAGTGAGTCTAGGTCAGAATGGAACCTTGCGGAAGATTAAGATACCAGTTATACGCCATGTCTCCCAAGGAATAAGGGAAGAACCTACAAACTACATCATGGTGAGCTATTTGAGCTCTGGTACAAGCGTCCTTAAAAGCTTGTATGTGCTCCTCGACACTCCTTGATTCGCCATGAATGTATTTTGGATAGAATTTCTCAGGATTCTTAGGCATATTGTCAAAACCTCCTGGAATAGTCCCTAATGGAGAGGGATTATTTTGAAAAAATGCCATCGGTAGCGGTGGTGGTGGTTGAGCCAGCTGTTGGATGGGTCGAACTAGTTGTGGTGGCACTTGAGATGGAATGGGTGGTGGATTGATGGGTACCCACTGGGGTATAGGTGAAAATCCTGGTGGAGTGAGCGGGACTGACAAGGGTGGTATGATGGTTGAGCTAGTCTTATGACTCTTGTGTCTTATTAGAGTCTTAAGTTCTATCAAGGGTGGTGGATTTCTCGCTGATCAAAGAACTCTATGGGACCTTTTTGGTGAGAAAAACCCAGTATTATCCAACTTTCCCTTCTAGGCCTCCTTCTAGCACTAGTTTCTGTTGACGTGTCTGATGGCACAACAACGTGTAAACAGAATATTGCTACTCTGTTTCTCCTAAAAGAGAAAGACAACACATGGATGTCTTAGCTCCCAAGGTCTTTGTAGTTGGTTCTCAACTGTGTTGATGTTGCTTAGTGGTCAATGTAACAGTAATGTTCATGGGGCCTACTAGTGTTGAGCTTCTAGATTGTTCTGAGATCAAAAATAAACTTTAAACCTACTCTAACTAGGGTTTTTAAGGAAATAGAAAAAGATAGATCAGAGCTTTGGAACAGAAAAGAATGTTAATTCATCCAACTTAACCTAACTCGTTACCTTTCAAGGAATTCTTAACTAAAACTATAGGACAAAATTAACTTGTGATTAACACACAGTTTCATTCATTCATAGTGCTAATTTCAATAATAGATTGCAAGTTACCATTTAAAACAAACATCAAATCAAACTTAATTCCTTGAAAATTTCCCAAATCAAATGATTAAACCAAGATGAAAAACATTCAGAAACACAATCTGAAGTAGATTTTAATATGGTTGCTTCTACTGTTAGTGAAACAGATAAGCAACATTTACAAATTTGGCACAATCACTAGTGTACAGAAAATCAATGACTCCAAATTATTTCCATCTATACTAATAAAACATGAAAAAACATTACAGGCTTCTGTTGAATCGAACTCCTAACTAAGAAGGCAACAGAAGCTCCTATTACAAAGAATTAGGATGAAGTTTTGTCTCCTCTATCCTTCAAAAAATTCCTACTCTAGAAAATCTATCTCTAGACTTGTCTACTCTATTTTCATCTTCTTCTTTTTCTGCTAACTTCTAACCCTTTACAAAGAGGCAAGAATGCCATATATACAAAGTGTACCAAAAAGAATGCGTTGGCCCCCATTTTTAGGGTTTAAAAAATATCTCACTTGGTTGCAGGAGGGTTGGCCCTCAGATCTTTTGAATATAGTTAATGCTACATTGAATTGCATCCTCGCTATCCATGTTGGTGAAGGATTGCTCTGAGGGTGATCTCAGATCTTTTGCAGCTACAGTATTAACTCCTAGCCTCTGTGTCCATCTCCAAACTCCTTCGTAGAGTTGCCTTGAATGCTCCAAAGCATTGTCATTAATACCGATCTTCCCTTCTCCAACAAACCTCACAGTTGTACCTGTGACTCAGTTTCTTTCCTTTGGCTTCCTTCCTGCTCTAGACCTTTTTGCACGTTGACCATCTTTGGATGCATCATCAGGCCTCCGTTTAGATCCAAACACCATCATTCCTGATTTGATCCATCACCTTGATCTCAGAATGAGTCCATGTCATTTGCATTATGTCAAAATTCTTCACAAGGGTAGTCAGTCAAAGGGCCAATGGTTCAATTTTAGTTCCTTTTGATTGGGCCAACAAACACCACACCAGATTTTTGAGCAATCAAAAGTGGTCCACATTAAATCGCTTGTCGGTGAGACACTAATCGTGTCTCCCTAATGTAATTATACCTCTCCTAGCAGCTATCGGCATAATAGGTGAGAGTCGGCGAGACCTTTTAGCGGGCTACAGAAGTCATATCGATGCCACAAAACTATCAGCAAGACAGTCGTTATCAGCCAGAAGTCATGGCAACCCTTTAGGTACACTGCAGTGCCTCCTTCCGTCGGCGAGACACCCATGTTCGGCAAGACATTAGAGGGTCGGCAAGATGCTACCTCGAAGTCTCTCCGTCTCGGCGAGACCATCGCACTCGGGAAGACATCTCCCCGAGCCCTAATCATCCGCTCGGAGCTTCTCCGAGCTCATTCTTATTGCTCGAGCTTAAGCCCCTTCTACTTCGGCAAGACTTCTTCAAGTTGGTGGGACATTTATTTGAGTTCAAGATCCTTCAGCGAGCTCATCATATGTTAGGGAGATCTCCATTTGTTGGCGAGACCTTATGCCGAAGGCATAACCCTTTCACCGAGACCTCACTGTATCAGCAAGACCTTTCACCGAATTCATTCATTCTCTGTGGGCTCATTATATTTTGGTGAGACTTGGTTGGGTCGGTGAGATGTTTTGTCAGGCGGTAAGAGTTATAACGATATCCTCCTTGTCGGTGAGACAATCCCATGTCGACAGGACATCCCCACGAGCTCATTATGGTACACCGAAGGTGCACCCTTCAGCGAGACATATGCTAATCGGCCAGACCTCCTGCCAATGGCAAAATCATTCACCGAACCCAAAACTTTCGGTGGGACCTCCTTTTGGCAGTAGGATATTATGCCGAAGGCCTACCCCTTTTTGCGAACTGAGATCACATCGGGGAAACTCTCTTAGGTCGGTGAGACTTCACGCCAAAAGAAAACCATTACACCGAAGGGGGAGAACACTTTGGTGAGACCCCTTTTATGTTAGGAAGACCTTATATCGAGCCCCTCTTCTCTTAATGAGCACACTCCATTTCATGTTGGGGAGACCACCACCTGTCGGCAAGACCTTTCGCTGAAGGCATTATCTTTTGGCGATCTCATTTCATTTTGGGGAGACAAGCTTCCTTCGTCGAGACCTCTTGCCGAGTTGAAAATTTCTCTGGGCCCATACCCTATTTCGGCAAGACTCAGCCTTGTCAGTGAGACCTTTCGGTGAGCCCCAAATGTTACACCAAAGGGAAAATCCCCTTTCGGAAAGACTTTTCTCTTTCGGTCAGACCTCATAGCGAAACCCAAAAATTTACCCCGAAGGAAACATCATTCGGTGGGACATCCCCCGATCGCCGAGACTTCTCAATGAGCCCAAACTGCTATGCCAATGTTGCTTCACCTCACCAAGAGTTTTCCTTGTCAGGGAGACTTCACCTTGAAGCCACCTTTGTCGCCGAGACCCTGCCTCTTCGGCCAGACACCATGCCGAAGGCCTTATCTTTCGGTGATTAAAACTATCTAGCCGATTGGGGCATTTCAATATGAATAGAACCACTGCTAGTCGGCGAGACACCTAGAAGGTCTTGCTGACCCCTACCTTAGAGGAATTTTATGCCAAACTGGATTGGGGAATATTTTCTAACTGAGCTCTCTGACATATATCACCATGTGCATGATTTATTCCTACCAAAAAAAGTCTCCATTAGTCCTCAGAGGCACATAAGATATACTATCATTTATGATTATTTCATTCAATTCTTAGCAAGAAGAAAACCAACTCAAGCTGAGACAGAACCAAAATCTGATAGAAGAAAAGACAAAATTAAGAGGAAAACAAAAGGATTCCAAAGGTCAAAGCAAATAACAGAGGCAACGAAACCAAAAGAGAAGGGGGGACCCATTTTGTTCCAGAATAAAATGGGGTGGTTATGCAGGGCATAACACTATCAAAGGCTTATACAATCCAACATTCTAGCTAGTCCCCTTTGCAACTTGAAAAACTCTGCAACTTTGCACAAATCTCCTAACATCCTTATGAATCTGTGGCCAAAAGTAATTCTCACTCACTAATGCCACTATCTTCTCAACTCCAAAGTGTCCTGACATTCCTCCACTATGCTTCTCCTTCACTAGGCTATCCCTCATTGAACTTTGGGGTATACACAATTGATTGCCTCTAAACAAAAAATCCTCTAGAATTAAATAATCCAACCACTAACTGCTATCCTCCAAAATAGGTTCCTTACAAGCTCTCCAAGGTTCTACAAAATCTAGGTCTTCTTCATACAAGTTCTTTAATTCATCAAATCCTAATACCTCCACTCTCATCTCGGTCAGTAAATTCCTCCTCCTACTTAAAGAATCAAAAACTCTATTTGAATTCCCACTCCTATGCTTCAAAAAAAAAGTATAACTCTATAAGAACTCTACCCATCTCATGTGTCTCTGATTCAACTTACCCTGACTGTTCAAATATTGCAATGCTTTATGATCTATATACAACACAAACTCCTTGGGAAACAAGTAATGTCTCCACTTCTTTAAGGCTTGAACTATGGGATAAAATTCTTGATCATACACTGAATATCTCCTCCTAGCATCATTCAACTTCTCACTAAAATAAGCTATAGGTCTTCCCTCTTAACTTAACACTGCTCCAATTGCATTTCCACTTGCATCACATTCTACTTGAAATACCTTATTGAAATTTGGTAAATCAAACATAGGTTGCTCAGTCACCTTCTGTTTCAACAACTCAAAACTTTGATCTACTCCAGATGTCCAACTAAAATCCTTCCTATCTCCTCTCATTGCTTCTGTCATAGGACTGCAAATAGAACTAAAATTTCTAATGAACTTTCTGTAGAAACTAGCCAATCCATGAAATGATCTTACTTCTCCAATACTATCAAGTGTAGGCCACTCAACAATTTCTCTTACCTTCTTAGGATCCATCTTCAATCCATCCACATATATCACAAATCCTAGATATACCAACT
This sequence comes from Sequoia sempervirens, assembly GCA_007258455.2. Lineage (NCBI taxonomy): Eukaryota > Viridiplantae > Streptophyta > Pinopsida > Cupressales > Cupressaceae > Sequoia > Sequoia sempervirens. Next base: position 111,940 of record VDFB02291083.1, read on the forward strand.
CCTCCTTCATGAAACTACACTTCTTAATGTTTATTAGCAACTGCTCTTGTCTCAACCTCTACAAAACTTGTCTTATATGCAACAAATATTCTTCTCTACTCTTACTAAAAATCAAGATGTCATCCAAGTAAACAATCACAAACTTACCCAAGAATTTCTTCAATACCTCATTCATTAGCCTCATGAAAGTACTTGGTGCATTTTTCAATCCAAAAGGCATAACCAACCACTCATACAATCCTTCATTCATCTTGAAAGTTATTTTCCACTCATCTCCTTCTCCGATTTTGATTTCATGTTATCCACTCTTAAAATCTATCTTTGTAAAGTACTTAGATCCACTCAAACAATCCATAATGTCATCCATCTAGGGAAAAGGAAATCTATACTTCACCATGATCTTGTTTATATCTCTAGAATCTGTACACATTCTCCATTCTCCATCCTTCTTAGGTGCAAGCACAATAGGTACTACACATGGACTCAAGCTTTCTTTGATCAAATCCTTATTCAACAATTCTTGCACTTGTCTATTCAATTTCTCATTCTCAGTCAATGTCATCCAGTGTGTTGCTTTATTAGGAAAACTAGCTCTAGGAATCAAATCCATAAAATGACTAATACTCCCCACATGTGGCAATCCATTAGGTACATTATTTGAAATGATCTCCTCATATTCTATTAGTATCTCCTTCATCTCTTCTAGGTGTTCTTCCACATGCTTCAAGTCTTTATCCTTCTTAGGTACCAAGGCATAACACACATTCTCATGTCTCAATCCATCAAAAAATATCCTTCCATCAACCAAACAAAGCCTAGCATTCGTACAAATATCAACTATAGGAACATCTTCCAATGGCAACAAAATCTTTTTCATCCCATTAGCAAAAATGGTGTATATATTTTTCTTTCCATCATGAATAGCCTTTCTATTATACTGCCAAGGTCTTCCCAACAAAACATGGCATATATCCATAGGCATGATATCATAGAAAACTTCATCATGATAATTTCCTATCTTTAATTTCACCAAAAAATGTTCACTTACTAGTATCTTATGCTCATTCTGAATCCAAGCAATCTGATAGGGATTCAGGTGTTTCAACCTTTCCAACTTTAGTTTAGTCACCATCTCTTCAGAAACTAGGTTCTCAGAACTTCCACTGTCAACAATCACTTTGCAACATTTACCATTCACCTTGCATCTGGTCTAAAACAAATTCTTCCTCTACAATGGTTCTTTCTCCAACTCACTTTGACATAATACTCTCCTATTCACCAAAACTTCTCCATCTTCGGGTCTATTAGATGATCCAACATGATCCTCCTAAACAAAGGCTATTCTTCTATTATTCTTTTCCTTCCTGCTTGTCTCTCCTATTAGAAACCAAGATCATATTTGCAAACCAAAATATCCTTCCACAGAAGAGAAAAATAGAAAAAGCAGAGATTTGCAAGAAGATGTGCAAATAATTATTATTCGAGAATTCAATAATTACAAGATAATGATTTGCTTTATAAAAAGCAAAGATGCATAACCCTAATCTTATCTTAAGCAACAAGATAGCTCAACAAGATAAGGATGACAACTAATTAACCTAGGAATTAAATAATTACCTAAGTAAACTTATGTAAAGTGTAATTAAATATTAATTACACCAACACCCACCCATAAGTGCAACTTAGGGAGAAGAAAATTATTATGCAAATATGACTCTCGGTAACAAGGCCTGATCAGGTACTCATTTACAAATGCAATGATGAGGTAGAGAAGGAAAACCCAGTGGGACAAAACCCCCCTACAATGAGATGACTGCTGCAAAGAAGCACTAGAAGAACACTGGAACCACAATCCGACAAGCAAGGAAAGATACTTCTATCTACAACTGAAACCAAAACTGGAATCATGATAATGTGACAGCAGACCCGATGCCACGAAACACTGGATAACTCACAAACTGGAACAACCCTGGAATCTGTGAAGCAATAGTAGATCAAATGATGACAGAATTTGGAAGCCCTGTATCTTGATGTCGATGCCAAACTCTGACTAAAACTCTTCCATGGGAAGGAGTACCAAAAATAGACTCTGGAACATTAACCATAAAAACATGGCCCTCAAACTGAGAAGAATCTGAACCAATGAGGATCAAGAAACATAATCTCTCAATTGAAGTGTGAACCGATGAATCTGATATGTGTCAAGCTATAGCAAAAATGTGGCCAAAAGAAACTAGGAAACCAAATAACCCATACGAGCTGCCAACAAATCAAAATGGATATGGAGATCAAAGTGCATGCACACTCTAATCAGATTATTATGCAAGAAACCCCCCCTAAATGGAACTTTATCTTAATTCATTTATTACAATAACCCAATGATTGTAAAAGGAGAGCATCTTAAAAATTCATAAATAGAAAAATAAAATAGACCTCAGATCTGTGTAGAGGACTGAATCAGCTTTCCAACGCCGCAAGAATGACGAAAAATAGATCACCGAATCAAAAGTTATGCCCTCCGGAGTGAAAATAATATCTTAGTTCAAAGGCCTAAAAAATAAATCTGGAGAAAAATAAGGTAAAAACACCTACACCACTGGATTAGCATCAGAATCATCTTTCCAATGGTATCTCGTTTGTGAAAAACGGAGATCATATGCAAAAAATACACCTGATTTGGTGAAAATAGCTCCAGAATGCCCAATAAGGGCTGCAGGGCGCCCAAGGGGCTAAAAAAATTGAGCCCCTGGTCCCATGTGGGACCAAGGGGCTGGGGTGGAGCCCCTAGTTGCTCATACGACTTGTCGAGTATGCATAAGGGGCTGGGCGGTCGAGCGGGGGCTAGGTGCATAGCGCCTGGTCCCCCATATGACCGCGGCCTCTACAGGGAGCCCATGGGGGTTAGCTCGGCCCGGCGGCACTTGGGCGATGGCCACCCGGTGGTGGAGAAAATTTTTGTGGGAAGTGCCTATGCAGATTTCAAGAACCTCACTTTTTTTTTTTTGGAAAATTGTGCCTCATAATGCATGCAGGGGAGGCCGTACGACCTCCCAGACAAATTTTTTTTGCCTTCCAGACCAACTTCACCAAAATTGACGAAATGACAGGCATTCTTAGGGTTTTTGGCTATTGTGAACGTGATGGTGACCTTTGTTTCTGCCCAAATTGCTCTAAAAAATTGGCTACCTCCAAAACTTGCAAAAAATCTCCCAACCTGAAACCCTCACAGATCTGACAAATGATGGCCAAAATTTGCAAAACAAAAGCCAATATTAACTTTTTCCAGCGCTCTGAATCCAATGGTGAAGTCCGATCTGATCCAAAACACCTCATAGATGAACTCAATGCATGATACCCTCAAGGAATCCTGAATGAACCTTGCAATGATTTTCTCAAAAATATGAGAAGGGGCTACAAATCAAGGCTCTAATACCATGTTAGAAACCAAGATCAGATTTGCAAACCAGAATATCCTTCCATAGAAGAGAAAAATAGAAAAAGCAGAGATTTGCAAGAATATGTGCAAATAATTATTATTCGAGAATTCAATAATTACAAGATAATGATTTGCTTTATAAAAGCAAAGATGTCTAACCCTAATCTTATCTTGAGCAACAAGATAGCTCAACAAGATAAGGATGACAACTAATTAACCTAAGAATTAAATAAAGCCTAAGTAAACTTATGTAAAGTGTAATTAAATATTAATTATGATTATATTCAAATGCTCATGTCCTTCTCCACCACATTTATAACAGGTTCCTTTGAATAACCTCTTCTCCTGTCCTCTATCATCTCTTTTATAACCTTCATTTTAGTAACCACCATAACCTCCTCTTGTATAAGAGTTTCCATCACCTCTCTGGTATGAGTTTTCATTCTTACTAACCTCCTTGTCTTTGTTTTGGTCTAGAAAAAATCCTCTTCCTCCTCTAGTAAAAGTTCTTCCTCTTTGAAATCTTCCACCTCTTCCTCTCTGTCTCTGCTCATGTCTCTTATTCAACTTCTCCTCTACTTTTAGTGCACACTGATATGCCTCTTCCACACTCTACAACTTGATCAAACTGATCTCATCCTATATAGATGACCTCAAACCATTCACATATATGGCTACTTGCTCAATCTCATCCTCTAAATGTCCAGATATGATATTCAACTTATAGAATTCCTTAGTATATTATGTCACACTAGATTCTTTCTGCTTCAAATTTTGCAACTTCTTGAACAAGCTAATCTGATAATCTACGGGCATAAAATTTGATTTCAATTTATTCACCATCCGATCCCATGATTTTATCTTTTATTTTCCTCTTCTTTTCCTATCTATCTGCAAATGTTCCCACCAAAGGGATGCATGTCCTCTCAACTTTGTATAGGTGAACTTCACCTTCTTATCTTTAGAGGTACCTTCAAATTCAAAATACTTTTCCATCTTTTTTATCCAATCTAATAATACATATGAATCCAACTTTCTTCCTGTAATTCTATTTCTTATCACTCACATCATCAACTAGTCGACCTCTTCTCTGGGTTGTTTCAACTGCATCTAATCTGGCAGCAATTCCTCTTAAAATCTCCATCACAGCTTGGTCTACATTTCCACACACTCCATTTCTACCATTTCTCCTTCCTGCTATCTTTACACAAGCCCTCTGCAGCAATAGGTCGGATCCTCAATTTTCACCCCACAACAAATCTTCAACAAGACTTTGCAAACTTTGACGATCTCACAAGGAACGAATCTCGCTCTGATACCAATCTAGCACAACCACGGTAGGAGGGTCCTCAAAGAGCACAATTTGTACCATGCAACAAGAGCAACAAAATGAAAGAAACATAGAATATTCAGGCAAATGCAGATGGAAATATTCTCATTAACATGAATCTCAATTACATTCAGCCGGCAACATCTGGGCTTACAAATTTGGCTCACAGGCCTGATCAAATATACAACATTTTAACATGCTCCTATATGTGAGCTGAATATTACAATTCAGATCAATATTAATCCACTTAATCCACTACTAACTCTATTGCCTATTCAAATGATCAATTACAAGCTTTATAGCATATCCACAATTTTGGAAACATCTGCGTCAGCCAAAGATCACCACATTCTCCAAGGAAAGAAAATGTAGCGTGCACATGAATAGGTCAACCACAAATTTGAATTACTCTTCAACAGGTGCATAAGTTGAAGCATGGACCTATAATGAAGGTTGGGGACACTCCAAGGAACATTTAAAATCCCACTATTAAGATCCAAAAATCATGGGGATGATCCACAACAATCGAACTAACTAGAAAAGTTTGAAATTATCTTGATGCCGATTCAAGAAATTGCCAAGAATTTTGGAAGCAATAACTTGCTGGAAAAAGATCCAATCACACTCAAGTATTGGAATAAGTAAAATGAATGTGTAGATGATGTAATCCAAGATCCACAAAGTCTAGTGAGCAAAGATGACGAATCCACCAACATGAACTGAGCAAGAACAAAACAAGAACAAAAACTAAAAGAAAATAGTTTTGGTTGATGCAAGATTGCCAAGAACCAAGGATGCTCCTGCATCAAGAAGCATCACTCAACTTCTTTTCAACCAACCACATACTTAAATGTGGTCCCCCACACATCTACCTCACAGGTGAGATGGCCCTACCCTTCAACGAAGAGATTGGTTGGGAAACCTCATAATAAATGCCTATATGAGCTTAGTGTTGTGTCATACAAACTAGAACCTAATCATACGGTAGCTACTCCTACGAGTATGAAAATCTTGAACTAGAATGCATAAAAGGAACATAGTGAAATGAAAATGTAAATAGTGGCAACTTACACTACTTTGGCCAAAGTATTCTCACGCAATACTTCGAGTGATATCCTCACATTCACATACACTACTATAGCTCATTTTGGACTATGAACGTTCTTATACTATTCCTAGGTAATTTCCTCCAATGGGTAATCTTTAACCCCAAGAATAACCTACTCCTCTTTTTCCCAAAACACAATGGTGACTCTACCATTTAAGCCTGAGCACTAGTTACCCTTTCAATGGATATTCCTATCCTAGGTAAAACATATGATCATATCTTTGCATAAACAAGCTATTCACTTCAAAGGACAATCTAGTCCCAAATATAGCTTTATAATCTAGAATATAGCTACATAAGATTTATCTAATCATAGATTATATAACTAACTCCATTCAATAAAAATAGCACAAAATAAGTGACACTCATTAAGAGTATAACATTATCAATGAAAGACCTCAAATGAAGAATCGGCATGACAATAGATGATTCCATTCAAGAGTATAATCTCCTTAACTAAAAGGGTTTAATCTATGAGTCTACTCTTGTCAATACGATAACTTTGTATTTAAGAGTTAAATGCCACTATAAAATTAGTTGCTCTAACTCAATAGGCTTCAATATACCTCTCAACCCATGAGTCACCCACTAGTTATCTACTATTAACAAATAACTATAGATATGAGTAACCCTTAAGCTACCTTTTTCTATTCATATCTAGTATATTAATACCTATGACAAACAATTCCCATATTATGGAGTAATTACCAACACTTCATAAATAGCATAAATAGTTTTTATTTATCTTCCAAAGATAGTGTTATCTTTCCCAATTGCAAGTAATCTCAATAGATGAATTAAACATTCAAGAATCAATCTTTTATAAACAAAAAGAAATAAAGGAAGATTATCCCCATGCCTATAATATTCTTGTCCAATTGACTATTTGTTGCACAACTTTCCAAAATAGTAACTATCTTTGTTTTGATCTCACAAGCAGTGCTTCAGTAAACCTTTGTCTCAAGTTGATAATATACTTCTCTCAAAATGATGAAATGCTCTCACAAAATACTCAAAGATCACTTAGAATATTGTAGATTAGGAAATGTTGAGTAGAATGGATTAGAATGCAAATGGAGCACATAGCAAAAGCCATCCCAAATGAGAGCTCAACCTCACTATTTAAACAGGTGGTTGGAGACTTCTCACCTACAGAAAAGGCATGAGTATTGATAGAAAACTCCACCTTAGTCGAATCACTTAACTTGGAAATAAGGTGGCAGAAAGTTGAGAGTGTACTCAACAAAATAAAGCTACAAATTTACCTATAAAATTGACAGCAACATAAGACCATTTCAAAATAGCACATGGTAAAAAGATGTCATTCAAATTTCTCTTAAAAGACACTTCTACAACAATCAAAATTCATAAGGTGGTGCCAAAGCAAGCAACTATCCTTCTACAATTGGCACAGTTTTTCTCTTGTTTGAACCAATCAATAACTAAAATCCAACACTTAGCATAAGTCGACTTAGTCTATGTTGAGTTGCCATGTCTCTTAAATCTGTTTTGACCAATTCATTGACTTGCATAAAATTTTCCTATCATTCAACATTTACATTTACTTTGTAGTTGCTATTCAATTCATGATAAGGAATCTAAGGTAAATGTAGTTTACTAAGTCAATAGTATTCCAACACAATACATTTGATGATGTCTCTGAAGCATGCTCAAATGTCTCCATGTCAATGTTGAAAGCTGACACACTCCAAACAAGCATTCTAGGCCACACTGTTGAAGATGACAATCCAACATCTAGTAGAGATGAATGTAGAGCATGATCCAAAGGTACATGAATGAAGTCTCCCCAATCCACAAGTGAAGAAGGAAGAACCCTCAAAATGTAAGGAGTCTTTGAAATCTTCTCAAATTTCCCTATGTTGATGCTGAAGGATGCCTTTCCCAAACCATGTGAACCTGCCATGGCAAGTGCAAAGGTAGCAGTGTAGTCACTTCCTATAACCTGTGAGAAACCCTTTGCAACAACACTCCCATCCACTAAAAAAGATAACTCAAGATCTAGCAAGGATGAAGGTAGAACATACTCCAAAGACGCAAGTGTCTCCTTAAGAGAGAAAGTGGCCTCCTCCAATTGTTGTACATATGCATCCACAATCACATCAACCTCAAAGGACTAATCATGTAGAGGAGGGTTAGAGTGTTCCCTCACAACAATTGAAGAAGAATCACCTTCATCAAAGAGAAGATGTAAGTAATCAAATGTGTCTCCCAAATCTGCAATGTAGGACTCCACAAACAAGCTGCCAATGTCTATTAAGTAGTCATCCCATGAAACTGTTGCTGGAAGACAAGGTATGCACTATTGCACTGAATCACAAGGCACTGAAATTGGAAGAACACAAGTATCAGTAGGTACATCAATCAATGGAGGAGATGGAATATCAACAGTAGGCTCAAGAACCTTAGGAGTAGTGAGCACTCCAAGATTCAAGTAACCATACTCATTCTCCTCAAGTGTGTCCACACTAGGGTGAACTAAATCATCAATAGGAGAAAAATATGAGAAGGTGTAGAACTGAGAGTGATGATCGACCTCCCCAACTTCAACAAGAGCCCTATTAAGCAAATCCCGAACAATGACAGAATCTGGTGTGAACTCTACACTGTTTCCTGTACCACTATGTGTAATCTGATAGATGGCAAGGATATTCCTTGACAAAGTAGGCACACACAGAACATCATTAAATGATCCATCTTCTATGTCCATAGACCCATTCCCACAAACGTCCAAAGAAATATTGTTGGCCATCAAAAGGGTGGTGATGAACAAGAATCAAATGAAGAGAACATATCCTTGGAAGGAGTCATATGATGTGAAGCTCCTGAATCAAGGATCCACCTATCTAAATTGGAATCTGCAACTACAAGAAATGCTTACCCATTACATTTCTCATGTTGAGATGATGTAGATGAAGGAGATGAGCTTGATGTTGTTTCCATGAGAGTTGTTCCTTTTTCTTTAGAAGTAGAAGTGGAAGGAGATGAGTCCTTCTCCTGATATAGATTTGATCAGTGTATTGTCGGACGGTAGAAGGAGATCAAGTTTGATCAGTGGTTGGTGAAGACATTCATAGCATATTCGGCTCCCCATCGATAGGTACTACCATGACATCCTTTGGAAGTTGCATTCAAATCTATCTGGATCTCTACTATTTCCATTGGCAGTACCATTTGTGTCCATTTGACGTTCCCTTTGTCTCCCTACATCGACATTCATTCAATTTTTGGCCTTGTATCTGCATTTATCGATGGACCTCTGCATCATTTCTACCAATTTTTGGTACTCTCTCCTTTCGACATCAACACCAACAATCACCTTTTGCAATGGATTGGCATCATCAATCCTTCATCGTCTGGGATTGGTGTAACAGGATTGTCATTCCTCCCATCTGTGCTCACAACATCATTTGCTGCCCTAGCCCATCAAATCTCTAGCAAGGATTTTAGCGGCATCTTGATAAATTTGGCACCACATCTCCTTCATTTCCCATTGGAATATGTAGATTTGAGTATTGGTTGTTAATTAATATCTGTGGCCTGTACCATCAACTGTGTCGGTTAATACGAAGTCATTTCTTATTTGGAAGGTTTTGTTTAATAAACATTGATTTAAAAGTTTTTCCGATCATATATTTTGTGGTGACTAAAGATTTGCAAAGGCTGACCTTTGTTTAATAGGTAGACCACTATTGAATAACCCCCATAGGGTGGGGTGGCCCCTGGGTGGCTCGGCCATCGGGGCCCCACCCCCACTCCACTCTCTCTACTCGCTCACCATGAATGGTAGTGGTGATTTTTTTTTAAACCCTTTTCAATAAGGTGGTCATATGGCGTGACCAGAAGCACAATTTTTGACCCTATTTAGCATTAAATTTTTGCACTTAGTTGGTGTTTAAAGGTCCTCTTTTAGGCCTTTTTTCATTTTTGCATAAATTTTTCTCCAGATGGAAAAATTTTACAAATGAAATATCATCGAAAAGGTGGTGATCTGAACTTTCTAGTGGTGCTAATGTTTCTTCAAAAATTTTTTGTTTGGTTGCATTTATTGCTCGTCAAAGTTAGAAGGTCTAGTTGCACTCCCAAGCTCATAATTTTTGCACCGTTCCTCCAATTTTCATGATTCTTGCATCGTTGGAAAGGTCATTTTGAGCGCTTCAGAGTTACTCATGCACTTTTGCATCATAATCATGTTGATTGTAGTTCTCCTCTATGTAATGATGTAACACATGAAAATAAAGTGCTACAATCCTTCTGTTTCAGTGTACTATGTCATGTACTATATGCTTCTTTGGATTGATCTATGTATCTAGTGTTAGTTCCTATCTACTCAATGAATGCAGTAGTCGGTTACCCATGCATTTCAGTGAGATGGACTAAACACCATATATAAATTCTTATTTTGGAAGCACTCTACTTTTCTTCAAAAGTTCAGTTCTACATCCAGAGACTTGGTGCATGACTCCAGTGAGACTTAGATTGTACCGATCTACTATTGATGAGCATTCAAGTTGATGCTCACGTACTTGTCTTCTTGGTTTCGACCTTATTCCTGTTGCAGTGTGGATTCATCTATAGTTTTTCATCGACAGATTCTACAGTTACTCTTGAGTTGATAGATTCAACTCAGTCACTAGTTATGTGGCATCTTCTGCAGTTGTACTTGATTCTTTCTATCAGTGCTTGTCATAGTTTGGCATTTCTTTTGGAAAAACATTTGGAGGACTCATCATCATCCTTGGTCTGCTCTACAATAGTTTTCACATTGTTCTACATTATCTCCTTCATTAGTTAAGATTGGGGACTCTTGACATTGTGACATTTGAGAAATGACTCTCCATTGAGAGGGGGTTGCATGGACTATCTTCATTCTTCTTATGAGGGGGAATTTTTCCTCACACGAGGTTTTGTCCTTCTTCGAGCATGTTCTTGTTTTGTTTCTCTCTTTTGGGGAGGAGTTTTGTCCCACTAGGTTTTCTCCTTTTCTCTGCTTTATGAGAGATTGCATTGTATTTGTACATGGGTACCTAACATGGCCTCAATTTCAACTCATCAATTTTCTTAGCATGACAATGATGCTCCTCATGACCAAACTTTTTGCAATATGCACATGTTGATTTCTCCTTCTTTCTTGAGTTGTTCTTTGAAGAAGATGATGATGAGCCTTGTTGTGGAGGAATGGATTGATTGTTCTCTCCTTGTGGCTTTGGTGAAGATTGCTTTTGGCCTTTCCCTTTGCCTTGCTTGTTGTTTCCATGATTGACCACCAATGCTTTTGAAGTTGAAGACTTGAGAATGCCCATTTTCATTAACTTTATTTGCTCAAGAATCAAAAGATCTGTGAGAGCCTCAAAATATGGTGATGTAAAGTTGTTAATTGTCAATTGTTGAGTCTAAAAACTTGAAACAAAGGCTGAATACTCAGCTGGAAGCTTGTCCAACAAGTTGAAGACCAATAGATCATCCTCTTTCTCAATACCACAATCATTTAGTTGTGCTCTTAGCTCATTTTCCTTAGTGACATAATCTTGAATGGTGTGAAAATCCTTGGGATCAAGGCTTAGGAGATCATTTTCAAGTTTGTATCCCTTAACCTTATCAACCTTGCCATACAAAGTAGCAAGTTTATCCCAAGCTTCCTTGGCTATAGTACTTTTATCAACATGGAAAATGAGATCATCTGAAATGAACTTTCTAAGTGTACCCAATTCCATAGAATTTTTAGTGAGCCAATCCATATATGCAATTGGATCTACCTTAGGATCTGAAGGTTCAGTTATGGTTCCATCAATATAGTAAATTAAACCTTTTTCCATTAGTTTACTCCATGCACGTACTTACCATGTAGCATAATTATGTGCAGTTAAGAGTGGAACTTTAGATGAACCCATGATGGAATGCAAGAGCACAAGAGAGAAAATAGGCACAATCACACAAGATACACCCCCCCAAATTCACTCAATCAAAGTACCCCACCAAAAAAAAATGATTTTGGCACTTTATAATGCAGTGTGTGTACAATAGGCCACTTGCAACTTGGCTAAGTGGACTTATGATTTCTGATTTACAACTTGCTACAAATTCGCTAAGAATAGACTAGAACAATGAAGAAAAGACCTAAATTCATATCTATGCAATACAAGTGCCACATAGGCCAAAAAAAACCATATGCTGAAAGTACAAAATACACTCAAGATCACTTCAAACTGATTGTAGATTCAAGAATTATATGAAAAATCATGCACTTTAAAAAAAAGGAACCTGAAAAGGAGTTTGTATGTGCCTGAATGAAGCCCCAAAAGTTGCACAAATGAGGATTGGATAGGTACAGTGTTGAAAAACTGAAAATTATGGAAAGTTTGTCCACCAAAATCAAAAATTGAGCACACAACTATGAAGTACATGAAAAATTAGCCCAAATTAAAAAAAATTGCTAAGAAAAAAGAGCCAAAATGAGCAAGTTATGAGCATTTGAAGTCAGACTGCAAAATTGAAAACTCCATTGGTGAGGGGGGAATTTTTTTTTAAGTTGCTAGCATCATCGATGATGCCATGATGATGTCATCATTTTACTCAATTAAATTTGAAGTCTTCACCCATCAAAAAAAGGAATATACTCCTACACTGTAATATTCTTTGTAGTTGAGCTTAAAATTGACGTTTAACTAGACATCAGCCGGAAAACTCCAAATGCCAGAATGTTCTTGAATGATTGACGGAATATTCTAGAAGAGCAGAAAAATTTTTAAAATAGCAACCGTTGTTTTTATAAAGAGTCACTAGAAGTTTTGAAATGCTCAACTACCGGATTTGTAAGAAGGTCGTTGTTGTTTTGAAGAAGTCTGCCGGATTTTTAGTGACTGAATTTTCAAAGATGACATCTGGTGACTTGACTTCCAATCGCCTGAATTTCATAATGACACCCGTCTGTGTGCTGATGGAGGCTAGATTGTGCTCTACAGCACCGGTAACTTTTGAAGCACTCAGAAAAGTCTGCTAATTGTCGATTGGGAGCGTCAATGTTTAGAATACCGACCGGTGATCACCAGTGCTTTGAATTCAAATGGTCACCGATCATTTGGGACTGTTCGCTAGTGGTGGAGGGTGGTTCATAGCCAAGGCCATGACGCTAGTGCCACGTGGTGGATGCTGGCTTACGCGATACACTCTGCGAGTACATGTCTATAGGTTTGTAGACATACCAGTCTGCAACTGCAGACTTTAAAAGATTTTTTTTTTCTCTTAAAACTTTACAAATAAAAAAAATTGCATAATATTTTTATTTTTTTAATTTTACAAAATAAAAATAAACCCCAAATACAAATTTTCAAAAATTAATGGGGATTTTAATTTTCTAAAAAAATTCAAAAATATTCTGATTAACAAATATATTTTTTTTTTGCCAGAAAATAATTAAACACTAAAATTTTATGAGAATTTTTTTTTTCAGAACTATTAAAAAAATTCAGAAAATTTAAAAAATACCCAAATAGGCAATTTTTTTGGATCTAGAGTTCTTGATGTTAGATTTCAACAAAACAAAAGGCTAGCCTGACTGTAAACGACCTTCTAAATCCAAATTTGAGGTTAGATTTGGTCTAGGATGCACCAAAATATTGCTACTCCTCATATTTTCCTCTTGACCACCTTCACATGAACTAAGATCTCCCAACAATACGCAAAGAACCTCCAACCACTCTGATACCATGTAAGAACTCATTAAAAACAACAATAGGATCAAGAGATCAAAGATAGCACAAAAGAGAGAGAGAAGATGATAGAATATGATGATAGTATTCTCAATATGCATGAATATGTTCAATTACAAGCATGTACAAGGCTTGCTTATAAAGGCAAGCTAGGACACAATGAATGGCCATGAATGGGACAAGTGTCCCAATCATGTGTAGGGTAGGTAGAAAGAAATATTAGATAATTCCATGAAAGGTGGATCACCTACCTAAAGTGGAATTATCATGCCACGAAAAGTGGAGATAAAAAGGTGATAACTAGATCACACCACAAAGAGTGGGATTTCTCCTACACACACTTCCCTAAGTGTCCAAGTCATATCTCTCAATGTATGCACAAACCTAGATGCAAGATGCAAATAACTAGGTGTCACAAGTGTAGACTACAATGATATGCATTCCCTAAGTAAGCTTAAGTAAAGTGTAATAAGTAAAAATACTTATTTACACCAACATATACACATAAATACCAATTTGTAGAAACATTAACAAGCTTGATTTTAATTGCAAACTTTTAATGAAAATAAATACTAATTGCATATAGATTTCTTATCATCTAGATTGCTCAAGGTGCAAGAGAGAGCATACGTCTAATATTCAGAACTTGGGATCCTAAAGATGGACTCTAGACTCTAGTCTTGAACTTTCAATGCCAATAATGAGGCATCCTCAACAATTTATAGAAGGGGTGGATCTTGTAACCTCAAGGAATTTTACAATAAATTTGGAATCCGTCCATATGAGAATGACATGCATCCTACCACCTACCACATTATGGAGTAGACAATTGTTAAACAATTTTTCATAAACACTAACATAATGGAGAATAAAGAGACAATCACTTTTTGGACACCCGCGAGTGAGAAGGGCCCACTTAACACCTGTAATGGCTACAAGGATTTTTATTTTTAAACAGGGTTGCATCCTATTGTCACATCTTAATGTGGGTGATGTTATGTTGGAATCAAGCAACACTAAGAGGGGGAGTGAATCAGTGTTGTGCAATTTGCAACTTTATTAATCTATTTTCTCAAGTTCCTAAAACATTCAATCAAAAGAAAGATGCATGAACATATAATAGTAAGCCACAACACCATAACACAAGGATTTTTATGTGCAAACCTAGTTAAAGGAAAAACCACAGTGGAGGTCAATCCACAATTTGAGTACTCAAAATATAAATGTTTTACAAAAGAGAATGCACTTGCATTCATGCACACTTCCTAGAGCTCACTACTCAAAATTTGGAAGGCTTACTGCCTTACAAAGATTTGGATTACAATAAAATATTGAACTAAGTAGATAGCATCTACAAATGTCTGATTATAGTTCCAGTTAGGCAAATTGATCAGATTTTGAACCTCCTATCTAATTTTGTACTTTACTTTTCTTTGCTTCACAAAAATCCTCTTTTGCACTAATGAAATTCACTCAACTACTCTTCTGATATTCACACACACATCAACACATATCAAACTCTCACACATGCACATCAAAACACATTAACCGATCTCATATATATATCTGCTACCAAGAATTCAATCACTATATGTCGGATTCAATGAAATAGAAAATATCTTCCATCCATTGGCTTAAATCATGAACAAAATTTAATGCACATCCACCAAAGTTAGTCATAGCATAGTTAGGACCCAAAGAAAAATATCCAATACAAAAATACTTTAAACAATTCCATCTTAAACATCCACAACACCCAACATTCACTTAGTCGGCCTTCATATATTGATGAACAAAAAATTGAACAACCAGATCTCCTAACTCATACACCACTTGATGCGATAGCCCAAAACTCAAGAATAAGAAATTTTAGATACCCAATGACCTTCCTTGAGATCCACAACCAAAACTGATAAACTAATAATGCAAACTACTTGATAGATTCAACTTTAGCTGGGTACCCTGTTCTTCACTCTGTCTTCTGATATAGTTAGATACAATAATGCAAACTGGATCAATGACTTAGGTTTCCATCAATGAAAACACTAGAAGCCATATGCCAACAATCTCCCCCTTTGGCATTGATGGAAACACTTAGTGAAAAATGACTGTGTTGAAACCTTCAAAACTTCAAAACACCATAACTCAACAAGACTCAAAACTCAACAAAACTCCCCCTAAGATTGATAAGGAATTTTTCACCGCTCTCTCTCCCCCTTTAACATCAATGAAAAAAGGATAATAAAATATTTTCTTTCTCCCCTATGAAGTGTAGCCAAAAACTTGTTCAAAAATTTGAAGAAATACAACTTCTAATTGAAGATAATTTTGTACTTTTCCTTCATCTCTGGAAAAAAACTTCTTCCATGCTTCCACTACAATCCTGGTGATTATGATCATGCTATTGTTTTCAGATGGTCGGCTGATAATCTTGATGAGGTATTTCAGAATGGTGAAGGAATCTTCCAATACTTCTCCCTTCCTCAATATCTCAATCAATTGTTCTAGCCTATATTCTGTTATGTCCTTCACTTTCCAAAAGGTATCAACAATCATGTTCCTAGTGTTCTAGGCATTTGTATGCTCTGTCTACAATTCTTGAATCCTTTTCCTGGTCACACCATCTTGATCTTTAGACATGTTAAAATTTTGACCAATACTATTCAGCTCTGATTCAATTTGTTCCAACTTCTCCTTGTACTTGTTGATTTTATAAGGTCATCAAAGGCAATAGTTATAAATATTGTTTGTTGTGCTTATGCATTTCCTTAGTTTATTCATGTGCTTTTTCAGCTTGGTAAGTGACAATATGTACTACTTCAGGTGTAGAAATACTTCTTTCTTATTTTGAGACTCAGAGTCCATGATTTCCTTGATACATTCAATCATCTCTTCTGGCAACTTATTATACAAACTCTCCAATTTGATAAGATTTTGCACAAAATGAGCACTTAGTACGCTTAAGATTATGTCCTGCTCATATGAAGGTTTGATATACCACATGTTTACAATTTTCTACATTCCATCTTCTTCATGAACTACAATAGCTCTTCCTTGGTTAGATCACCTTCTTCACTTTCTTTTTCATTGTCTTTTCTTGTTCTAGTTCAGCTATTTTTAGTTCTTTTGCAAGGGTGTCCTCAGTTTCCTTATCAGATTCCTCATCTGGTATGTCCACAGTCAATTGTTATTTCCCTTTCCCTTCAAATTTTAAATTCTTGCAAGTTGGTGGAGTACAGACAACAATTTCCTTTGTTCTTCTCTTCTTTCTCTCTATCTCACCAAAGGAGGAACCAACTTCTAGTTCCCGTAATGAAATGGAAATACCAATTGATCCAAACTTCCTTATTAGAGCCTTAAAGAAAATTTCATACATTTGATCACAGTTTTCCAAATTGTTAAAGTATATGTAAATCTTCTTGCAAACTTGTTCACTCTCTTCCCACATTACATTGATATTTAGGGGCAAGCAATTCAAAAAATACATCACAAGGAATATAACCAAATTACCAAACCTGAAAATGTAACCTGTCTCCTTTGACAATTACACGTTCTCCATCAATTGATCTTTCAGTAATCCATAAAGATCAAAATCCTGATCTTCCATTATCATCTTGTGTGAAATATAAACAACACCTACCAAAGTAGCACCTTCTCTATTTCTAAAAAATATTTTGTAAGATATTCTATGCACAATGTACCTTGTTACTCGATCCTTAATTGTAGATATTACCAATGCCCTTTGATCTCCAGTTACTCCAATTAGGGTTTTGACTTCTTTGTTTCAGAATGATTTCTTCCTCAGCACTTCCCCAACCTTGCATAACCTGGTTACAGCTGTGATCACTTTTCAAAATATGATAGGGTTTATCTAGAGTCAGAATATCATCATTCAATCTGTTGAGAATAAACTCAATGATTTCTATGTTTCCAAAATTAGGAAATTCACTCCAAATATCCAAGCTTTTATGTTTTTCTTCATTCAACCATTTCAATTCATCATTCAACATGTTTCTTTCAGCTCTAATCTTCTTGCTACTATACTCATCTAATTTTACCATTCCTTTGAATTGTTCCATTTTACCTTTCGTACGTATGACTTAAAAATACCAAAGAAATTCTTCAACCTCACACCAAATTTATCAATACAATCAAAGTACCTAATGGATTACGGTTTCATCATTGAATTCTCTTTACGCTTTCAAAATTCTAATGCGGAGTTCTCTCCTTATTTCCTTCAACACAAAGTGGCAAATGAGGTTTTCAACTTTCTTTTTATAACTCACATACCTAAATTTTATTGTAATAATTCTTTTTCCCTAACTTATCTGAATACCCTATTTTCTCAGTCATCAAACAAAAAATTATGTGGACCTTCAACTCAACACAATATCTTTTCCCAATTATTGCAATAGTTCATTTGTAGATCATTAGTGCAACCACTACACTCATTCATATATCGGTGTCAATTATTGGTAGAGGGTTTGAAGGGTTTTCTTGACAACTCCCCCTAGGCCAAAGGCCTAAAACTAATTCCTAGAGGAATTAACAGAAGTATGTTCTAGTGCTGGCTCAATAGATGAACTCTTCTTCACCCATGTCTTCTTCATCTGATCTCTTATTTCATCCATAGATACTTTCCATTTTCCTTTATCATCTTTCTACATATTTCTTCCTTTGTATACCATACCTCTTCTATCTGTATTCATGTTTATGCAAAATCTTGCAATGTGACCATATTTTTTGTAATTAAAAAAAAAAAATTACTTGTTCAGACCAGTTACTCCATTGATTTCTTCTTGATCTACACTAGTTAGCAATATTCCCAAATCTTCCATAGGTATAGCATCTAATGTATCTTATTAACAAAGTTGTTTGACACATTTCCACATTCAATTGACTTATGACAAAACTTATTGCAATTGAAACACTAACCAAAAAATGAATTCATTTTACTTCTACATTGAGCATCCATATGACCAAAATTATTGCAAGAAAAGCAGTATCCATTAAACTTTTGAGCATTAGGTTGTCTTACCGAAAGCCCTTTTTCCTTGTTCATTTGATTACCTTGCCTGAAATTCCTTTGTCCTGATCGGGAACTCTCTCCTTTTTCATAACCAAGGCCTCACTTGTCATTTCCATTCTTCTATCCTTGAGTCAGCTCATCAAGCTTAACTAAACTAATCTTGAACTTCTCCTTATATTCATTTGCAGTAGCAACTTCATCTTTGAGAACAATAATCTATTTTTCAAGCTCTTCTTCATTGTTTCTAGATTGTTGCAGTTTCATCTCTAACTGAATGAATTCTCCATTAATTTTGTTGCATTCATCAAGTCTCTCTTTTAGGGACTAGACAAGATTTTCCTCATTCTTCTTTCTTTCTTCAATTTCCTTAGTCATCTTCATTGCCATAGATTCCATCTCATGCTTTAAGGTAGTGTTGTCTCTACCAAGATTTTCACATTCTTCAGTTATCTCCTTTAAGGCCTGATTCAGGTGAACATCATCCATGCTTTTGCTCTCTTTCTACTTAATTTGATCACAAAGATCCTTTCTCTTCTCCCTAGACTTAATAATCTGGTCCTTCAACTTCTAAATGAATTTGTAAGGCCCAACCTCGTTTATAAATTATGTAATGCCTTGATAAGTTAAATTATTTTTGTTTGGTGAATAAATTGATGATTTAACCTGATTCCATGTTTAATATTTTAATTTTCTTATGAACTAGTTTAAATGATTATTGTGATAAATTCTCTTTAGTAAATGAAAATGGGAAAACTATTAAGAATGAATGTGAGAAGACAATATTTAGATTCTTGAACAAGTATCATATGAAGAATACACTTAGATCGATATGAACTAAGGAATTTTGTGTACCTAACATTGGTTTGAATCTTGCTAATAAATTTCATGCTACTTGGAAAATAATAATAGTTAGGAACAAAGTGGGACTTTGGGAAGATCGGGAAGAAGTTTCCAGAAGGATCACTAGCCAAGCACCATCGAGATAAATTTAAATGATGACTCTAATCAATGAGGGGTATACTTGAGGTAAGATAATTTGAAGAAAAATTATATAAATTAGATATCAAGTTGCATGATGAATTTTATTAGATGAAGGAGTGTCTAAGAGTAAATTTAGTAATGTAAATAAATTATTTAGCTAAGGTTAGGTTTTCATTATTATTTCATGCATGCTCAAAGTTTCATCTTCCATAGGGAAAGGAAATGAATATATGTGTATTATGATTTACTGACTATTGAATTTGATATTATTGATATTTTGAATAGGTATTTATTATATTTCTATCTAACATGTATTTGGAAAAATACATGTGAGAGTAATGTCAAGGGTAAAAAGGGAGAACCATCTAGACCCAAGTTAATTATTTATCTTTTGAAGTTGTAAATCTCGACCCTATGATCTATGAGGTAGTTAAGGTTTTGTGTAAGTTTTAATTGTGTTTAGGATTTTAATGATTGTAGATTAGTATAAACATGTTTTGTGGAGCTTTATTGAATTAAACCAAGTGATTAAGGGTACAAGTATAATTAGGATTTTGAAATCCTTAGTCAAGTCTTGAATTTCGAATTAGCCTTTAAAATGGTCATTTTAGGGTGTTGTTTGGTCAATTTTATTGATATTAGTGAAAAAATTGACCCATAGGACCTATACCTATGGAAGGGGGATCTTTTGGACATGTGAATTTGTCCTTAGGGCATGATATGACCCTTCAAAAGTCCACTTGAAAAAGTGTGACGAATTTGAGTTTTTGGGAGAAGGGAGAAGTGACTTGTCACTCTCCCACCACTCCCCAAAGTTCATTAATGAACTTAGGAAGAGCATCAAGGCTTTCACATGTGTGAAGCCACCTTGTAAGAGATGTTGGGTAGAGTGTCATAGTACATTCCCCATCTCCCCAAAAGTTTCACACATGTGTGAGAACTTGTGGGGATGTCTGTTGAAAGATCAAATGAGAGAGTGACAAGTGTCTCTCTCTAATTCAAGTGAATTCAAGTTGAATTCCTATATACTTGGATAGAAAAGAGGAAATGGATGTTACCCACTTCTCCCCTTGGAGAACTTTGTTTTGAAAATTTAAAGTTGGGAAAGGCAAGGAAGGGAGATGGGAAGGAAAGCAAGGAGCTCTCACATGCAAAGGAGATGATCAAGGAACAAATTTTGTGGAGATAAGTTATCCTTCTCATTGTTATCAAATTTGTTTAACTAGGAAAATTGTTGTTGTGTTATTTTGGTTAAAGTTTTCAAAAACAAGCTAAGGAAGATACCAAATCTTTATGTATGAAAATTTAGAGTGTGTTTGGTGGATGGATAGTAAAAAAAAAAACATAAATGAACTATTCTCGTTAGTCTTCTTACCAAGATCATTGGTAGCAATTTAATTCTTGCTCGGGGGTATGGCTAGAGCCCAAGAGGCTTCATGATGCCATTATGGTAGGGTGGAGAGCAAGCCCAAATTATTTGTGTGTCATTCTCATTTTTACAAATGTTGGTTAGAATATGAAATAGCTAGTATTATGTTGTAAAATGAAAGAAGAGATAAAGCAAGTTGTGTCCATTGGTATACCTCTTTAAATTCTCATGTTATATTCTCAAAAATGGAATGAAACAATTTGTTATTCAATGATGTGATATATATTTTCAACTATTTTTTTGTAAATGCAAGGGATAATGGAGCCAAAGAATTTTTTTAAAGGTCATATTATATGGCATAGATTGTGAAAAGGGTGTTGAAACCCTATCCTTGTATCTTTTCCTCATGATTATACTTGTAGTAAAAATATCTTAAGGTTGTGGCAAGAATTAGACAATGATATCACTGTTGCTAAGGCAATTAGATTTAAGTTAATATTGTGTCTCCTTTTGTATTTAATGAAGGAACAATTTTTATTTAACCTTACAAAGAAAGGTGTATTATTGTGAAGTTAATGTATGTGTTGAATATAGTTAATGATATCCTTCAACTATTATTAACAATACAAGTTTTCATGTGAGATTTAGTCTTCTCTATAAATTTCTAAATTATTAGGAACCATTTAATTGTATAAGTCATTGAATATGAATAGAGATAATAATATTTGTAACTTTTTCAATAGTTTTTTTTAAACTACAAATATTTGAGAGTTATAGTAAAACATATTTGAAGCAAGTTTAGTACATATATAATTATATTTATTTTTAAGAGTAAGAAATATGACATTTTATTTGATGAATAAAATATTGTTTTAAAATAGAACTATTTTTAAATTCTTTCTTTAAAGAAAACTAATATATTTGTATAATATGTTTATTTTGGATAAATGGAAAAATCAATTGTTGAGATTGTAAAAAGATTCACTTTCTAAAGTTGTAAAATATTACTTTCCAAATTTCAAACAACTCTATATATTTGGGAAATATAATATAAATTTCTAAATATATATTAACCAACTAATAATCTTGATAAGGAAAAAAAAAGAAAAAGACAACTCATATTACATAAAAAGCATTCCAAAAAAAAAATTATTCCTAAAATCTAATAATCAGAGTTAAAAAAAAAAAAAGAGATTATTAGATAAATCATTTTGGATGAAAATAAATAAATATTATATTATATAATATGTTTCACAAACAATTCCTTTATATAAATATAAAAAAATAAAAAAATTATATTCATCAAAAGTATGAATCTGATATTCTGGTTATTAAAACAAAAACAAAAAGAAGATAGAAAAAAAAAAGAATAATAATAATTATGTATATATTCAAGCAAAAGAATTTAATTAAAAAAAAGAGATAGAAAAAGAAAGGCACAAAAAAAAACAAAAGAGCATCAACAAGGGTAAATAAATTAGATAAATAAATACATTTATATTCACAAATTTACATACTTATCTGTAAAACCCCTATTCCTTCAACATCCAATACAGTTGCAAATAGATTTATTTTTCTATATACATATTGTTCTACGCAATGTTCCTACTTCCTCCCTCCTTGTTGCACAAAATAAAATAAGGTTACACCATTTATAAATTATTTCAAGAGTTAGGGCACATTCTTTTTGTTTTAACATAAGACAACAACAACGAGTAGGAAGATATTAATGCACACTCAATATTCAAAGTGGACATGAAAATAATTATAAATCTATTTATATCGTGGGGTGTGACACATCGCAAATGAGTAATATTAGTATTAATACCTTAAAACATAATAATTGATGAGGGCCCACAAAATCATTAAACAAAGGTGCATTTATCTCGTAATCTTCATATTGTTATTATTAACAGTGATGTTATAAGCTTTATAATTAAAATGATTCTCAGCCAAACTGGAAAAATATTAAATCTGTAAAGATTGATATCAATAAGGAGGAAAATCAACCTTGATAATATTAATATTCAAGATAATGTCGATAGGTTTAATATTAACTATAATATGTATGGACTTAATGGTATTATCTAAATACTCAATACTTTATATTTTACCTAATATCATAAATAAATTTAATTATCAGTATTAGCTTATAATATTAATATTAGTTGTAAGTGTCGACTAATTTAATATTAACTTATAATCAATATTAATGGTCTAATATATGAACATTAATACTAATACTAATATTGTCAAGAAATGTTAATGTTGATAATAAGAGCCAATATTAGATGGTGTTATAATTATTAATTGTGTGGGTAAATGCTAGAATCCATATATAATGATGGTATTAAGTTCAATGTGAATAGAAACTCGATCGTCAATAAAAAAAATATTTAACCTTATAGAGTAGTATGCTTGAGTAAATCAATATATATATTAATATTATTGGGAAACATATATATACTAGTGATAAGTGGCAATGGTTGTGTTGGGTGAATAATGTTACGTTTAACACCTAGGAATGTGGGGTTGGGTGTTATGGTAGCACAAACATGTGTGATTAAATAAAGATAATAATGGTGATGCTAGTTAAATAGAAAGTTTAAGGAAGCTCAATCGTATGGATAATATTCTAATGGGTAATATCTAGATTTAGCCTTTATAGGGCATGATTGAACCTAGGCAATTTTTAATTTAGTAATAGGTTAATCCTTGGTCATAGACTTTCTCCTTCTAGGTAGAACCTAGGCAACCCAAGGAGAGTATTTGGGAGCGTATGGTTGGTGAATCTCTAATAGTGGTCCTAGTATACAACTTACGAATAGATAATTTTGCACCTAAATTGTGAAGTGACTTTTCAAGGATTCCTGCTCGCATCCAGTGATGTTTCACCTCTAGTGCGTAGAGTGGTTATTTAGCATAATTACATGTAAAAAGAAAAAAAAAATAGTTAGGTTTTCTAGTGAAAAATCTGTTGCATTACAAAATTTCTCGGCATCTTAAGATTTTCTCTCCAATTCCCAGGACTTCTACTTTGAAGTGAACAAGATCATCAAGTGCCACAAAAGTTGTTGTTGAAGACTACGGAGTCCATTACATTCCAAGATCCACCTCAAGCTATAAAACTTCTTCTGAGGAACTTAGCTTTGATACCAATTGTTGGACTCAAGCAACACTGAGAGGGGGTGTGAATCAGTGTTGTACAATTTTTAACATTATTAATCTATTCTCTCAAGTTTCTAAGACATTCAATCAAAAGAAAGATGTATGAACATAGAACAATAAGCCATAGCACAAGGATTTTTATGTGGAAACTTGGTTAAGGGAAAAACCATGGTGGAGGTCAATCCACAATTTGAGTACTCAAAATATAAGTGTTTTACAAGAATACACTTGCTTTTCCGGAATTTACTTTGCCCTGACTCCACTCCAAAATCTGGAAGCTCACTACCCTACAAAGATTTGGATTTAAAAAAAAAAGGTTGAACTGAGTAGATAGCATCTACAAATGTCTAATTAGAGTTCTGGTTAGGTGCATAGATCAGATTCTAAACCTCCTATCTGATTCTACACTTTGCTTTGCTCTACTTCACAAAAATCCTCTTTTGCACTAATGAAATTCACTCAACTGCTCTTCTAATATTCACACACACATCAACACATATCGAACTCTCACACATGCATATCAAAATTAATTAACCGATCTCATATATATATCCGCTAACGAGAATTCAATCGCTATATGTTGACTTCAATGAAATAGAAAATATCTTCCATCTGTCAGCTTAAATCATGAACAACATTTAATGCATATCCACCAAAGTCAGTCATAACATAGTTAGGACCCAAAACAAAATATCCAATACAAAAATACTTTAAACAATTCCATCTTAAACATTCGTAACACCCAACATTCACTTAGTCACCCTTCATATATTGATGAATAGAAAATCAAACAACTAGATCTCCTAATTTGTACACCACTTGATGCAACAACACAAAAATTGAGAATAAGACATTTCAGATACCCAATGACCCTCCCTGAGATCCACAACCAAAACTAATAATGCAAACAACTTGATAGATTCAACTTCAACCGGATACCCTGTTCTTCACTTTGTCTTCCAGTATAGTCAGATACTACAGTGCAAACTAGATCAATGACTTAGGTTGCAATCAATGACAACACTAGAAGCCATATTCTAATAATCATGACACAGAAAATCTCATGTGCTAGCTCCATGAGAGTGGTATTGGATCCATTAATTCTATTGGTAAAGGTGCAAAGGCCAATTCATAGTCTTGAGTGAAGGCATTGAATACGTAATCTCTTTGAACTACATAATCCAGGGAATATGCTCGATCCATTTTGATCCTTCTAGCCATTGCTACTAGTTTGAGATTTATCTCCAAGTCTTCAATTCTAACTTCTTGATACCACTTGGCTTCTAGTGGATATAACTCGATTCTTAGGAAATCATAGCCAATGTGAGGATAATGTGTCAAATATTGGTCCATACATTGAATCATTTTTCTCCATAATAGTGTATGAATGTATTCCAAGAATTATTTCATATCTTCATTAAACCTTGAACCAAGTAAATCTATGTACTCTTCAAAAGAGTCTTGGTGGAAAGTAATTCTACTTATGAAACCATATTAATACATTTAAGCAGATTCATCTTGATTTTCTTCGACCAATTCATTCCAAACAATCCTTGGATCTTAACATGGATGCAACCATATCTGCTACACCAATGTCTTGTTGGTGCATCCTGTAATCTCAAAAGTGCTAGAAAATCATTTTCTTCATCATAGTCAACTATTCCTTGTTCATGGTAATATTGGATTGTTTTCCTTAGTTCCTTGAGCCATTTATTCAAAAAATATGACTCTAGTAGTCTTTTAGCTATATGTTCTGGAAAGTAGGGAAAAATCCTTTTACTATCTTCATCCTCTAATATTTCATCATTTTCATGGAAAAACATTGGAGTTCTGTCAGTTCTGTAAAAGGTAGGGTCCTAAAAACAATACAAAAATAGATGGATCCTACAAGTTCTCTTGTCAAAGCATCTTCTAATGGATTATTTTCTCCTTTAATCCATTCTATCAAAATTATAACTGAGAAACTCAAAATACCATCTTGCTACCCTTCCTTGGGTAATGTCTATTAGGCTTCTTCTTCAGGAAACTTCTCATTGCTTGACTATCTGTGTGAACCATAAATTTTATTGGCTTGAGGAATATTTTGAATTTTTCCATTCCTTTTTTTTACTGCCAGTATCTCTTTTTCATATATGTGGTATCTGCTTTTAGTATCAGTAAATGTTCTAGACCTATAGCTGCAAATACTCCTTTTCCCATCTTCTTCTTCTTGAATAAGGACAATAGACCATGTTTTTTCAAAAGCATCAGTATATAAGAATAGTGGTAAATTTGGGGTTAGAATTTGGAGAGAAGGAAAATTCTGAAACTTGGATTTGATCCTTTGGATAACTTTTGTAGCCTTCAAAGACCATCCTTCTTTCTTTCCTTCTTTGAGGTGTTCTTGAATAACTATTTTGTCTTTAGCTAATCCTCTGTAAAAAGGTGTCACATAGTTCAGGCATCCAAGGAACCTTTGGATTTTCTTTTTATCTTCTAGTATGTCTGGAAATTCTTGAATGTGTTGAAGCATGTGAGGTTGTAGTTGAATTTTACCTTTATTTAAGCAAAGACCAAGGAAATCTACCTATGATTTCCCAATTACCATTTTATTTGCAGACAAACAAATACCATGCTTCCTGATAGTTGGATAAAGCTCCTCCAAGTGTTGCAAATGATTAGTTTTTGAGTCAAAAAAAACAAGAATATCATCAATGTAAACTACACAAAATTCTTTTAAATATTTTAGTGCCTAGTCCATTCTTCGCTAGAAATAAGCTAGCACTATATAGAGACCAAATGGCATAACATTCCATTCATACAATCCTTGAGGGACTAAAAATGTAGTTTTGTATCTGTTTGATTCTTTTACTTTGATTTTCCAAAGTCCCGACTTGTAGTCAAACTTAGAAAACACTTTCTTATTTGCAGCTCTTTTGATCAAATCTGAACTAAATAAAATTGGATAGTTGAATGGAAGAATGATATCATTAAGAGGCTTATAATTGATACAAAATCATTTCTTACCTCTTTGTTGTTCAACTCTTTTTTTTACTAGAAATGTCGGGCATGAAAATGGGCTTTTGCTAGGTCTGATAAAATTGTCTTCAAGAAGTTCATTCAAGTGCTCATCCATTTCCTTTAGTTCTGAGGAACTCGTCAGATATGTTGGCTCATGTCGGATAACTGACAGACACTCTGGCCTTATCTGAATTTCACATTCTTCATGATCCTGTGACCAAAACTATAATGGATTCATGCTGCAACAATCCGTGTAATATCTATTCTTGATTTCATCAAACATTTCTGTAGATGATTTTTTTAGTTCTTTGAATGTCTCTTTTCTCTCTCTTTTCCCACTATTTTAAAACTTATGATTGACTATCTTAAGTGTAGGTATTTCTACCTGACCATCTTCATGTCTAAGAGATATTTATGTTTCTAGAAGTGAAGCAGTTCATATTTAGTGAGAAGAAAAAAACTAATAGAAAATTATCTTCTAAATCATTATACTCAATGAAATTAGTTACAAACATCTTACTCATAATTTCCACATGTATATCCTATGCATATCTGTCCATATGAATCCTTTCTCCATTGATGGCATAACTATGTGATAAATCTAGTCTAGGCTTCTAGAATTTTGGAGGTAGAGCATTTGCCTTAGCCAATGACCTTGAATACCTTGTATCAACAAAGGCATCCATAGGAATCTTCTTGAATCCTGGGAAATAGAAGTTAATTCTGATATAATTTCCATTATTCACCAATAATAGAGATGCACATTTTTCTCTTGTTTGTTGAGTGATGCTATTGTTACTATTGCTTTCTTCCTGTGATTCTTCTTTTTTAGTTTCAAGCTCAGGGTCAGAATTCTGGTGATCTAACTGTTGATCTACTTTGAAGAGAATTCCCTCTATTTCTCCCACCATGGCAGAAAAATTTCTAATTTCTTTGTGTTGAATTTTAGTTGCTCGTATGAGATCAACCATGTCGTCCATAATAAGATCATTTTTTTTGGAGAGAACAATTATATCAATATCAACAAATCTTGTACTATGTTTTGAAGAAGATGGTTTGTCCTTTTTTCCATGGTGGAATTTTGTAACCATGGTCGATATCTTTGGTATACCCTTTTTTGGGTTTCTTTCGTTGTTTCAATTGTTTCTAGAGTTCTTCTTTTTCTGACTCTAATTTCTTAAGTCTTTCCAAATGTTGTTTAACAATATTTTCCATTTCTTCCTTTGTTCCTATGGTTTTATAAGGATCTTAAGATTTCTCAATTTGAATTTTAAGCTTGACATCATCTAGAGTGTGTTTAAGCAAAGAAAACAAATAACCTTCTTCTTCTTCAGAAGGAGATTCTAATTCAGAGGATGACCTTCTTTTGTCATAATGTATTTTCCTATCTTTAAGATCCTTAAATCTCATCATGTAGCTAGTATCAAGAACAATTTCAAGTAATTCATACAAATTATCCATATCAAGGGAAACATATTTACTATTTACTATTTCCCAATCCTGATTTTCATATTCAAATATTGCATAAATCTTAGTGCCAGGATTTAACTTCTTTGGGAAATTTGTTGCATAGTGAGGTCATTTAAAAATAAAACATTTGACTCCTCCTGGGACCTTTCTATTTCTTTTCTTTAGTAAGGATGGTGGTGGTTGTTTAGAAAATCTTCTTCTTTTGTAGGGAACAACCTTATACCTTTTCTTGCCATACTTTCCAAATTTTCTCATTTTGAATGTGTGCTCTCCTTCATACCTATTCTTAGAGAATTGTCTGCATTTGCATTTCTTTTTACAACTTTTCTTTCTGAATTGTTTGAGTCTTTGGAAATCTACAATCTGGTTGACATATGGTAAGTCACAAAATTATTTCAAATTGCATGTATAATTATATTCTTCCTTATTGGCTTGCAAGGCTCCTAATAAGCATTATTTTTCAAGCTTGTAGCCAATAACTCCTTTTAATTTTGCAAAAGTGCATTCTTCTACTATCTTATGCTCTTTCCTTATAATGTAGTCTTCTGCCCAAGTTCCTAAACCACAAGGTAATGAATTCAGATAATACTATTTAGTGGTTAGGTCATGTAATTTATTGGTTGTTATCATAAAGGCTTCAAAGACTAAATTGTATGAGTGGAACTTGGCCATATTTTTGAACTTTAGAGTTTGCAATATCTTATTGGCCTTTCTTATTTTATTTGAAGTTTCACCATAGAAGAGATCAATCAATAATGACCTAAATTCTTCAAATCCTACAGTGAATATATCATACTTTCCCATATCCTTTTGCTTGACATAATCAATGTTCTCATCAAGGGAACTCCTTTTGCCATGATCTAGTAGATTGTTTCACCAATTTATGAGTTTTCCAGAGAGTAATCTTATTGCATACAAAAAAATTTCAGTTCATTCCATGGGCCACTCCTGTTGAACATGTTTTCAAGTGTATATGCCCAAGTGCAGATAGTATCAAAATTAAGATTCCACAATTTTATTAATGTTTAGAATATATCTGCTTACAACAAACGGTTTTGGCTACTCAAGCTTAGCATTTTCAGTTTTATCTTTCATTTCAATATCTATGTCTACAAGCTTTTTCATGGATTCCCAAGGTTCGACCTCTTGAAAATTCTTATAATCAAAAAATTCTAAATCTAATTCCTCAAAATTATCAACATCAATATTTACAGACATTTCAGACTCACTAGTAGAAACTTCAAAAGTATTTACATCAGATGTAGTAGACTCTTTACCATTGGACTCTTTGTGGGAAAAACCAAGTTCATCCATGTACACAAGTTCTACTTGTTCTTCTACCTCTAGTTCTTGCAACCAATCACGTATCTTTCCTTTTTCTTCTTTGCTGGCTAAACTATGTTCTTTGACTTTAGGCATAGACATTTGTGTAGAGGATTGAGGTTTCTTCGAAGTTGTTTCAATGATTTCTTCTTTTTCATCCCTCCTTGTTCTTCTTTGTACTATTATTCTTTCTTTTTGGGATTGGTTGCTCTTGTGCTTTTCCTTTCCTTTCTCTTTCTTCTTCCTCAGAACTATCTTGACCAGTTTGTGTTTTCCTAATTTTCTTAGCTACTAGCCAATTTTTTTCTAATTTTCTAGCTACAACATCTATGTATTTTTGATCTTCCGCATCTTTTTTCTATAATTTTTAAAATTTATTTGATTATCATAGGTAGATGTTATATAAATATCTTGATGAGACTAGTTGGTTACCATAGTCCTAACATCTTTTTGTGTCTAAGTTACTTGGTAGCTGACACTAGAAAGATTGTTTATGATAGAAGAAGAGTGTTGCTCAATCTTCGTGATATAAGAACTAATTTTATTTTGGTTAGAAGAAACATTATTGAGCTCAATTTGAGTCTTCAGAAAATTATTTATTCTTCTGATGTCTATAACCATATCATCAATATTGTCTTGTGCTGAGATCATCCATTGGG
>VDFB02291083.1:142639-170754 GCA_007258455.2 Sequoia sempervirens
ACTAGCCAATCCATGAAATGATCTTACTTCTCCAATACTATTAGGTGTAGGCCACTCAACAATTCCTCTTACCTTCTTAGGATCCATCTTCAATCCATCCATAGATATCACAAATCCTAGATATACCAACTCCTCCTTCATGAAACTACACTTCTTAATGTTTATCAGCAACTTCTCTTCTCTCAACCTCTGCTAAACTTGTCTTATATGCAACAAATGTTCTTCTGTACTCTTACTGAAAATCAAGATGTCATCCAAGTAAACAATCAAAAACTTACCTGAGAATTCCTTCAATACCTCATTCATCAGCCTCATGAAATTACTTGGTGCATTTTTCAATCCAAAAGGCATAACCAACCACTCATACAATCCTTCATTCATCTTGAAAGCTATTTTCCACTCATATCCTTCTCTGATTCTCATCTAATGATATCCACTCTTCAAATCTATCTTTGTAAAGTACTTAGATCCACTCAAAAAATCCATAATGTCATCCATCTAAGGCAAAGGAAATCTATACTTCATCATGATCTTGTTTATATCTCTAGAATTTGTACACATTCTCCATTCTCTGTCCTTCTTAGGTGCAAGCACAACAAGTATTGCACATGGACTCAAGCTTTCTCTGATCAAACCCTTCTTCAACAATTCTTTCACTTTTCTATTAAATTTCTCATTCTCAGTTGGTGTCATCTGGTGTGCTACTTTATTAGGAAAAATAGCTCTAGAAATCAGATCCATACAATGACTAATACTCCTCATAGGTGGCAATCCATCAGGTACATTATCTGAAATGATCTCCTCATATTCTATTAGTATCTCCTTCATCTCTTATCGGTGTTCTTCCACATGCTTCAAGTCTTTAGCCTTCTTAGGTACCAAGGCATAACACACATTCTCATGTCTCAATCCATCAAGAAATCTCCTGCCATCAACTAGACAAACCCTAGCATTCGTACAAATCTCAACTGTAGGAACATCTTCCAATGACAACAAAATCTATTTCATCCCATTAGCAACAATGGTGTATATATTTTTTCTTCCATCATGAATAGCCTCTCTGTCATACTACCAAGGTCTTCCCAAAAAAACATGGCATATATCCATAGGCATGATATCACACAAAACTTCATCATGATAATTTCATATCTTTAATTTCACCAAACATTGTTCACTTACCAGTATCTTATGCTCATTCTGAATCCAAGAAATCTGACAGGGCTTCGGGTGTTTCAACCTTTCCAACTTTAGTTTAGTCACCATCTCTTCAAAATCTAGGTTCTCAGAACTTCCACTGTCAACAATCACTTTGCAACATTTACCATTCACCTTGCATCTAGTCCGAAACAAATTCTTCCTCTGCAATGGTTCTTTCTCCAGCTCACTTTGACATAATACTCTCCTATTCACCAAAACTTCTCCATCTTCAGGTCTATTAGATGGTCTGGCATGATCCTCCTCAACAAAGATTGTTCTATTTTTCTCTACCTTCTTGCTTGTCTCTCCCCGATTACATTCAAATGCTCATGTCCTTCTCCACCACATTTATAATAGGTTCCTTTGAATATCCTCTTCTCCTCTCCTCTATTATCTCTTCTATAACCTTCATTTTAGTAACCACCATAACTTCCTCTTTTGTAAGAGTTTCCATCACCTCTTTGGTATGAGTTTCCATTCTTACTAACCTCCTTGTCTTTGTTCTGGTCTAGAAAAGATCATCTTCCTTCTCTAGTAAAAGTTCTTCCTCTTTGAAATCTTCCACCTCTTCCTCTCTATCTCTGCTCATGTCTCTTATTCAATTTCTCCTCTTCTTTTAGGGCACAATGATATGCCTCTTCCACACTCTGCAACTTGATCAAACTAATTCATCTTGTATAGATGACCTCAAACCATTCACATATCTGGCTACTTGCTCAATCTCATCCTCTAAATGTCCAGATCTGATATTCAACTTATAGAATTCCTCGGTATACTATGTCACACTAGATTCTTTCTGGTTCAAATTTTTCAACTTCTTGAACAAGCTAATCTAATAATCTGTGGGCATAAACTTTGATTTCAATTTATTCACCATCTGATCCCATGATTTTATCTTTTCTTTTCCTCTTCTTTACCTATTTGTCTACAAATGTTCCCACTAAAGGGATGCGTGTCCTCTCAACTTTGTACAGGCGAACTTCACCTTCTTATCTTCAAAGGTACCTTCAAATTCAAAATACTTTTCCATCTTTGTGATCCAATCTAATAATACATATGAATCCAACTTACCATTATAATCTAGTGGATTAAAATGTGGTCTTGTATTTACTTTAGTTAGGGCTCTTATGAACCTCTCTTCTCCCTAATCTAGGCCAGGTTGCTCATCTCTTCCTCTTTCTTCCTATAATTCTATTTCTTCATCACTCACATCAGCAACTAGTCGACCTCTTCTCTGGGCCATTTCAACTGCATCTAATCTAGCAACAATTCCTCTTAATATCTCCATCACAACTTGGTCTACATTTTCACACGCTCCATTTCTACCATTTCTCCT
The DNA here is from genome assembly GCA_007258455.2 of Sequoia sempervirens. Taxonomy (NCBI): domain Eukaryota; kingdom Viridiplantae; phylum Streptophyta; class Pinopsida; order Cupressales; family Cupressaceae; genus Sequoia; species Sequoia sempervirens. The sequence continues at coordinate 145,173 of VDFB02291083.1, forward strand.
TCCCACCATCTTTACACAAGCCCTCTACAGCTACAGGTCAAATCCTCAATCTTCCACCCCACAAAAAATCTTCAATAGGACTTTGTAAACTCTAACTATCTCGCAAGGCAGTCTGGCTTCGATACCAATCTAAGCGTAGCCCGCGATGGGAGGGTCCTCAAAGAGAACAATATGGACTATGCAACAAGAGTAACACAACAAAAGAAACACATAATATGGAGGAAAATGCAGATGGAAATATTCTCATTAACAAAAATCTTAGTTATATTCGACTGACAACATCTAGGCTTATAGATTCAACTCACAGGCCTGATCAAATATACAACATTCTAACATGCTCCTATATGTGAGCTAAAAATTACAATCAAATCAATATTATTCTTCTGGATCGAATTCTACTTGATCACTGCTTGACTACTACTCCCTATTCTAATGATTGATTACAAGATTTATAGCATATCCACAATTTTGGAAACATCCGTGTCAGCCAAAGATCATCACATTCTCCAAGGGAAGAAAATGTAACGTGCACATGAATAGGTCAGCCACAAATTTGAATTACTCTTCAATAGGTGCATAAGATGAAGTGTGGACCTATAATGAAGGTCGGGGAAACTCCACGGAACAACTAAAATCACACCGTTAAGATCCACAAGTCACGGGAATGATCCGCAATGACGAGGAAAAGTTCAAAATTATTTCGATGTTGGTTCAAGAAACTACCAAGAAATACGGAAACGATGACTTTTTGGAAAAAGATCCAATCATGTTCAAATCTTGGAATAATGAAAATGAACATGTCCATGATGTAAATGTAGATCTACAAGGTCTAGTGAGAAAATATGATGAATCCACTAACATGGTGAGGCAAGAACAACACAAGAACAAAATTGAAGAAAATATTTTTGGTTGATGCAAGATTTCCAAGAACCAGTTCTCTTGCATCAGAAGCATCCTCCAAACACTTTTCCACCAACCACATACTTAAATGTGGTCCCCCACACATCTACCTCCACAGGTGAGATGGCCCTACCCTTCAACAAAGATATTGGTTGGGAAACCTCATAAAAAATGCATGTTTGGGCTTAGTGTTTTGTCCTACAAACTAGAACCTAATCATATAGTAGCTACTCCTATGAGTATGAAAATCATGAACTAGACTGCATAAAAGGAACATAGTGAAATGATACTATAAACAATAGCAACTTACATGACTACTTTGGAAAAAGTATTCTCACTTAGTACTTCAAGTGACAATCCTCACATTCACATACACTGCTATGGCTTAGTATGGACTATGACCATTCTTATACTATTCCTAGGTAATTTTCTCCAATGGGTAATATTTAACCCCATGAATAACCTACTCCCATTTTTCCCAAAACACAATGGTAACTCTACCTTTTAAGCCTAAGCACTAGTTACCCCTTCAATGGATATTCCTATCCCAAGTAAAACATATGAGCTTATCTTTGCATAAACAAGCTATTTGCTTCAAAGGATAATATAGTCCCAAATATAGCTTTATAATCTAGATATAGCTACATAATATTTATCTAATCATAGATCAAATAACTGACTCCATTCAGTAAAATAGTACAAAATAAGTGATACTCATTAAGAGTATAACCTTATCAATGAAAGACCTCAAACAAAGAATCATCATGACAATAGATGATTCCTTTTGAGAGTATAATCTCCTTAACTAAAAGGGTTTAAGCTATGAGTCTACTCTTGTCAATACATAACTTTTTATTTAAGAGAGCAATGCCACTATACATGTAGCTCTAACTCACTAGGTTTCAATAGACCTCTCAACCCAGGAGTAACCCACTAGCATCTATTATAAACAAATAACTATAGTATGAGTAACCCTTAAGCTACCTTTTTCTATTCATATCTAGTATATTAATACCAATGACAAACAATTCCCATATTACGGAGTAATTACCATAACTTCATAAATAGCATAAATAGCTTTTATTTACCTTCCAAAGAAAGTGATATCTTTCCCTATTGCAAGTAATCTCAATAGACCAATTAAACATTCAAGAATCAGTCTTTTATAAACAAAGAGAAATAAAGGAAGATTATCCCCATGCCCATAATATGCTTGGCCAATTGACTATTTGTTGCACAACTTTCCAAAATAGTAACTATCTTTGTTTTGATCTCACAAGCAGTGCCTCAGTAAACCTCTATCTCGAGTTGATAATATACTTCTCTCAAAATGATGAAATGCTCTCAGAAAATACTCAAAGCTCACTTAGAATATTGTAGATTAGAAAATGTTGAGTAGAATGGATTAGAATACAAATGGAGCACATAGCAAAAGCCATCCCAAATAAGAGCTCAACCTCACTATTTATATAGGTGGTTGGAGACTTCTCATCCTATAGGAAAGGCATGAGCATTGACATAAAACTCCACCTTTGTCAACTCACTTAACTTGGAAATAAGGTGGCAGCAAGTTGAGAGTTTAATCAACAAAATAAAGCTACAAATTTCCCTCTAAAATTGACAGCAACATAAGACCATTTCAAAATAGCACATGGTAAAAATATGGCATTCAAATTTCTCTTAAAAGACACTTCTACAACAATCAAAATTCATAAGGTGGTGCCAAAGCAAGAAACTATCCTTCTACAGTTGGCACAATTTTTCTCTTGTTTGAACCAATCAATAACTAAAATCCAACACTTAGCATAAGTCGACTTAGTCTATGTTGAGTTGCCATGTTTCTTAAATCTGTTTTGACCAATTCATCGACTGGCAGAAACCTTTCCTATTATTCAACATTTACATTTACTTTGTAGTTTTTATTCAATTCATGATAAGCCATCTAAGGTAAATGTAGTTTGCTAAGTCAATAGTATTCTAGCACAATACATCAACTAAGTCAAACTTCTCAAATTGACTTATTTGTTGCACTTTATATTGCATAAAGTTTGCTCTATATTCATTGCCAATATGTGTTATATTTAGCCTTATAAATTCTTTTTATATGATATATACAATTGTCCTATGGTTAAGTAATATATCAACCTCTAAACATTGCTTAGGTTAATCAATCTCAATGCATGTATTCAATGTTGTTACAAAGTATAGCCCGCGCCTTACCTTGTATATGTGATAGCTTATTTACATAACACTTATACTATATAAACAATGCCATATTCATTAATTCAAGCGCTTATATTATATTATATTATATATATATAAATACTCATATATACTGTAAGAACTTATGAAAAGAAACAATAGGATCAAGAGATCAAAGATAGCAGAAAAGAGAGAGAAGATGAGAGAATATGATAATAGTATTCTCAATATGCATGAAGATGTTCAATTACAAGCATGTACAAGGCTTGCTTATAAAGGAAAGCTAGGAAACAATGAAGGGCCATGAATGAGACAAGTGTCCAAATCATGTGTAGGGTAGGTAGAAAGAAATATTAGATAATTTCATGAAAGGTGGATCACCCACCTAAAGTGGAATTATCATGCCATGAAAAGTGGAGATAAAAAGGTGATAACTCAATCACACCACAAAGAGTGGGATTTCTCCTACACACACTTCCCTAAGTGTCCAAGTCATATCTCTCAATGTATGCACAAACCTAGATGCAAGATGCAAATAACTAGCTGTCACATGTGTAGACTACAATGATATGCATTACCTAAGTAAGCTTAAGTAAAGTGTAATAAGTAAAATACTTATTTACACCAACACCCACCCTTAAGTACAACTAAGGGAATGAAGACTCAAGCTAACCATGCAAGATGGGTCCCAACAATTGGGCCATGTTAGTTACCCATGTACAAATGAAATGCAACCTCTCACAAGCGGGGAAAGGGAGAAAACCTCATGGGAAAAACTCCCCCTCAAAAGAGAGAAGAAAACAAATGAATGTACAAATGGAGAAGGAAAAAACCCCAAGATGAGGAAAAATTCCCCCCATGAAAGAGAAGAATAAGAGAGACAAGGCATCCCCCCCTCAATGTTGAGTCTCCTGCAATGATGGTAGAAGCTCAACATTGACTGCTAAAGATGATCCAATCTTGTCGAACAACATTCCTCCCTTTAGAAAGAAACAAAACCATGGATGTATGTAGTATATCAAGAATATGGATGATGTGTGATGATGTCTCTAAAGCATGCTCAAATGTCTCCATGTCAATGTCGAAAGTTGACACACTCCAAACATGCATTCTAGGCCACACTGTTGAAGAGGACAATCCAACATCTAGTAGAGATGAATGTAGAACATGATCCAAAGGTGCATGAATGAAGTCTCCCCAATCCACAAGTGAAGAAGGAAGAACCCTCAAAATGCAAGGAGTCTTTGAAATCTTCTCAAATTTCCCTATGTTGATGCTAAAGGATGCCTTTCCCAAACCATGTGAAGCTGCAATGGAAATTGCATAGGTTGCAATGTAGTCACTTCCTGTAGCCTATGAGAAACCCTTTGCAACAACACTCCCATCTGCTAAAAAAGACAACTCAAGATCTAGCAAGGATGAAGGTAGAACATACTCCAAAGACGCAAGTGTCTCCTCAAGAGAGAAAGTGACCTCCTCCAACTATTGTACATATGCATCCACAATCACATCAACCTCGAAGGACTAATCATGTAGAGGAGGGTCAGAGTGTTCCCTCGCAACAATTGAAGAAGAATCACCTTCATCAAAGAGAAGATGTAAGTAATCAAATGTGTCTCCCAAATCTGCAATGTAGGACTCCACAAACAAGCTTCCAATGTCTATTAAGTAGTCATCCCATGAAACTACTGCTGGAAGACAAGGTATTCACTGTCGCACTAAATCACAAGGCACTAAAACTAGAAAAACATAAGTATTAGTAGGTACATCAGTCAATGGAGGAGATGGAATATCAACAATATGCTCAAGAACCTCAGGAGTAGTGAGCACTCCAAGATTGAAGTAACCATACTCATTCTCCTCAAGTGTGCCCACACTAGGGTGAACTGAATCATTAGTGGGAGAAAAATATGAGAAGGTGTAAAACCAAGAATGATGATCGACCTCCCCAAATGCAAAAAGAGCCCTGCTATGCAAATCTCGAACAATGACAGAATCTGGTGTGAACTCTACACTCTTTCCTATACCACTATGTGTAATCTAATAGATGTAAAGGATGTTCCTTGACAAAGTAGGCACACATAGAACATCATTAAATGCTCGATCTTCAATGTTAATATACCCATTCCCACAAACTGCCAAAGAAGTATTGTTGGCCATCAAAATGGGTGGTGATGAACAAGAATCAAATGAAGAGAACATATCCTTGGAAAGAGTCATATGATGTGAAGCTCCTGAATCAAGGATCCACCTATCTGAATTGAAATTTGCAATTGCAAGAAATGATTTCCCGTTACATTTCTCATGTTGAGATGATGTAGATGAAGGAGATGAGCTTGATGTTGTTTCCATGAGAGTTGTGCCTTTTTCCTTAGAAGTATAAGTGGAAGGAGATGAGTCCTCCCGATATGCATTTGATCGGTGTATTGTCAGACGGTAGAAGTAGATCAAGTTTGATTGATAGTTGGTGAAGAAATTCATAGCATATTTGGCTCCCCATTGATGGGTACTACCATGACATCCTTTGGTAGTTGCATTCAAAATTTTTAGGATCTCTACTATTTCCATCGATGGTACCATTTGTGTCCATTCGACATTTCCTTTGTCTCCCTACATCAGCGTTCATTCAATTTTTGGCCTTGTATTTGCATTTATCGGTGGACCTCTCCATCATTTCTACCAATTGTAGTACTCTCTCCTTTTGACATCATGCCAACAATCACCTTTTGCAACAAATTGACATCATCAGTCCTTCATCGTCTACGATTAGTGGAACGGGTTTATCATTCCTCCGATCTGTGCTCACAACATCAGTCACTTCCCTAGCCCGTCAAATCTTTGGCAAGGATTTTAGAAACATCTTGATAAATTTGGCACCACATCTCCTTCATTTCCCGTCGACATATGCAGATCTGAGCATCAGTTGTTAATTAACATCTATGGCCTATACCATCAACTGTGTCAGTTGGTATGAAGTCATTTCTTATTTTGCGGGTTTTGTTTAATAAACATACTTTGATTTAAAAGTTTTTCTGATCATCTATTTTGTGGTGACTAAAGATTTGCAAAGGCCGACCTTTGTTTAATAGGCAACCACTATTGAATAACCCCCGTGGAGTGGGGTGGCCCCTGGGTGGCTCGACCACCGGGGCATCACCCCCACTCCACTCTCTTTGCACGCTCACCATGAATGGTGGTGGTGCTTTTTTTTAAACCCTTTTCAATAAGGTGGTCATATGGTGCAACCAGGAGTGCAATTTTTGAACCTATTTAGCATTAAATTTTTGCACTCAGTTGGTGTTTAAAGGTCCTCTTTTAGGCCTTTTTTTTGTTTTTTGCATAAATTTTGCTCCAGATGGCAAAATTTTGCAAACAAAATATCATCAGAAAGGTGGAAATCTCAACTTTCCAATGGTGTTGATGTTTCTTCAGAATTTTGTTGTTTGGTTGCATTTATTTCTTGTCAAAGTTAGAAGTTCTAGTTGCACTCCTGAGCTCATAACTTTTGCACCGTTCCTCTGATTTTTGTGATTCTTGCGTCGTTGGAAAGGTCATTTTGAGCACTTTAGAGTTACTCATACACTTTTTGATCATCATCATGTTGATTGTAGTTCTCCTATATGTAATGATGTAACACACTAAAATAAAGTGCTACAATCCTTCTGTTTGAGTGTACTTTGTCATGTACTATATGCTTCTTTGGATTGATCTATGTATCTAGTGTTAGTTCCTATCTACTCAATGAATGCAATAGTTGGTTACCCATGCATTTCAGTGAGATGGACTAAACACCATATAGACATTATTATTTTGAAAGCACTCTACTTGTCTTCAAAAGTTTGGTTCTACATCTAGATACTTGGTGGATGGCTCCAGTGAGACTTAGATTGTACCAATATGCTATTAATGAGCATTCAAGTTGATGCTCACACACTTGTCTTCTTGGTTTCAACCTTACTCCTATTGCAGTGTGGATTCATCTATAGTTCTTCATCGACAGATTTTGTAGTTACCCATGAGTTGATAGATTCAACTCAATCACTAGTTATGTGGCATCTTCTGTAGTTGTACCTAATTCTTTCTATCAGTGCTTGTCACAGTTTGGAATTTCTTTTGGAACAACATTTGGAGGAATCATAATCATCCTTGGTCTGCTCTCCAACAATTTTTACATTGTTCTACATTATCTCCTTCTTCAGTTAAGATTGGGGACTCCTGAGATTGTGACATTTGAGAAATGACTCTCCATTGAGGGGGGGTTGCATGGACTATCTTCATTCTTCTTATGAGGGGGACTTTTTCCTCACACGAGGTTTTTTCCTTCTTCGAGCATGTTCTTGTTTTGTTTCTCTCTTTTGGGGAGGAGTTTTGTCCCACTAGGTTTTCTCCTTTTCTCCACTTTATGAGAGATTGCATTGCATTTGTACATAGGTACATAACATGGCCTCAATTTCAACTCATCAATTTACTCAGCATGACAATGATGCTCCTCATGACCAAATTTTTTGCAATATGAACATGTTGGTTTCTCCTTCTTGCTTGACTTGCTCTTTGAAGAAGGTGATGATGAGCCTTGTTGTGGAGGAATGAATTGATTGTTCTCTCCTTGTGGATTTGGTGAAGATTTCTTTTAGCCTTTCCCTTTTCCTTGCTTGTTGTTTCCATGATTGACCACCAATGCTTTTGAAGTTGAAGACTTGAGAATGCCCATTTTCATCAACTTATTTTGCTCAAGAATCAAAAGATATGTGAGAGCCTCAAAAGATGGTGATGTAAAGTTGTTAATTGTCAATTTTTGAGTCTAAAAACTTGAAACAAAGGCTACATACTCAACGAGAATCTTTTCCAACAAGTTGAAGACCAATAGATCATCCTCTTTCTCAATACCAAAATCATTTAGTTGTGCTCTTAGCTCATTTTCCTTAGTTACATAATCTTGAACGGTGTCAAAATCCTTTGGATCAAGTCTTAGGAGATCATGTTCAAGTTTGTATCCCTTAACCTTATCAACCTTGCCATACAAAGTAGCAAGCTTATCCCAAGATTCCTTGGCTGTAGTACATTTATCAACATGGAAAATGAGATCATTTGAAATGAACTTTCTAAGTGTACCCAATGCCATGGAAGTTTTAGTGAGCCAATCCATATGTGTAGTTGGATCTGCCTTAGGATCCGAAGGTGTAGTTATGGTTCCATCAATATAGTAAATTAAACCTTTTTCCATTAGTTTACTCCATGTACGTACTTACCATGTGTCATAATTATGTGCAGTTAAGAGTGGAACTTAGATGAATCCATGATGGAATGCAATAGCACAAGAGAGAAAATAGGAACAATCACACAAGATACACCCCACAAATTCACTCAATCAAAGTACCCCCCCCAAAAAAGATGATTTTGGCACTTTATAATGCAGTATGTGTACAATAGGCCACTTGCAACTTGGCTAAGTGGACTTATGATTTCTGAAATTTATAACTTGCTACAAATTGGCTAAGAACATACTAGAATAATGAAGCAAAGACCTAAATTCATATCTATGCAGTACAAGTACCAAATAGGCCAAAAAAGACCATATGCTGAAAGTACAAAATACACTCAATATCGCTTCAAATTGATAGTATATTCAATAATTAGATGAAAAATTATACACTTTAAAAAAAATGGCACCTGAAAAGGAGTTCGTATGTGCCTAAACAGAGCCCCAAAAGTTGCACAAATGAGGATTAGACAGGTATAGTGTTGAAAAACTAAAAATTATGGAAAATATGTCCACCAAAATCATAAACCAAGCACACAGCTGTGAAGTACATGAAAAATTAGCCTAAATAAAAAAAAATTGCTCAAAAAAAAGAGACAAAATGAGAAAGTTATGAGCATTTGAAGTCAAATTGCAAAATTGAAAACTCCATTTGTGAGGGGGGAATTTTTTTCAAGTTGCTAGCATCATCAATGATACCATAATGATTTAATCATTTTACTCGATTAAATTTGACAGTCTGGGACCCATAAAAAATAGGAATATACTCTTACGCTATAATATTCTTTGTGGCTAAGCTTAAAATTGACGTTTAACTGGACGTCAGTTGGAAAATGCCAAATGCTAGAATATTCTTGAATGATTGATGGAATATTCTAGAAGAGCACTAGAATTTTTAAAATAGCAACCGTCGTTTTTATAAAGAGCTGCCAGAAGTTTTGAAATGCTCGACTGCCGGATTTGTAAGAAGGTCGTCATTGTTTTGAAGAAGTCTGCCAGATTTTTAGTGACCGAATTTTCAAAGACATCAGCCGGTGACTTGACTTCCAATCGCCTAGATTTTAGAATGACACCCATCTGTGCACTGATGGAGGCTAAATTTTTTTTGCAGCACCAATAACTTTTGAAACACCCAGAAAAGTCTATTGACCGCCGGTTGGGAGTGTCGATGTTTAGAATACCAACCGATGATCACTGGTGCTTTGCATTCAAATGGTTGTCAGTCATTCGAGACTATTCGTCGGTGGTGGAGGGTGGTTCACGGCCAAGGCCACGATGTTGGTGCCACGTGGTAGTTGTTGGCCTATGTGGTATGCTCTACAAGTTTGCAAATGTACCAGTATGCAACTACAAACTTTAAAAGATTTTTGTTTTTCTTTTAAAACTTTACAAATTAAAAAAATTGTAGAATTTTTTTAAATTTTTTTACAGAAAATATATATTTTATTTTATTTTACAAAATCAAAATAAACCCCAAATACAAATTTTCCGAGAAAATGAATGGGGATTTTAATTTTCTAAAAAAATTCAAAAATATTCTAACTAACAAATATTTTTTTGCTAGAAAATATTTAAACACTAAAATTTTATGAGAAATAATTTTTTTTTCAAAACTATTGAAAAAATTTACCCAAATAGACGAATTTTCTCGATCTAGAGTTCCCGGTGTTAGATTTCGACAAAAAGAAAGGCCAACCTAACTGGAAACGGCCTTCTGAATCCAAATTTGAGGTTAGATCTGGTCTAGGATGCACCAAATATCGCTGCTCCTGAGATTTTACTCTCGACCACATTCACATGAACTAAGATCTCCCAACAATGGCAATGCAAAGAACCTCCAACCGCTCTGATACCATATAAGAACTTATGAAAAACAACAATAGGATCAAGAGATCAAAGATAACACAAAAGAGAGAGAAGATGATAGAATATGATGATAGTATTCTCAATATGCATGAATATGTTCAATTACAAGCATGTACAAGCCTTGCTTATAAAGGCAAGCTAGGACACAATGAAGGGCCATGAATGGGACAAGTGTCCCAATCATGTGCAGGGTAGGTAGAAAGAAATATTAGATAATTCCATGAAAGGTGGATCACCTACCTAAAGTGGAATTATCATGCCACGAAAAGTGGAGATAAAAAGGTGATAACTAGATCACACCACAAAGAGTGGGATTTCTCCTACACACACTTCCCTAAGTGTCCAAGTCATATCTCTCAATGTATGCACAAACCTAGATGCAAGATGCAAATAACTAGGTGTCACAAGTGCAGACTACAATGATATGCATTCCCTAAGTAAGCTTAAGTAAAGTGTAATAAGTAAAATACTTATTTACACCAACATATACACATAAATACCAATTTGTAGAAACATTAACAAGCTTGATTTTAATTGCAAACTTTTAATGAAAATATATACTAATTGCATATAGATTTCTTATCATCTAGATTGCTAAAGGTGCAAGAGAGAGCATACATCTAATATTCAGAACTTGGGATCCTAAAGATGGACTCTAGACTCTAGTCTTGAACTTTCAATGCCAATAATGAGGCATCCTCAACAATTTATAGAAGGGGTGGATCTTGTAACCTCAAGGAATTTTACAATAAATTTTAAATCTGTCCATATGAGAATGGCATGCATCCTACCACCTACCACATTATGGAGTAGACAGTTGTAAAACATTTTTTCATAAACACTAACATAATGGAGAATAAAGAGACAATCACTTTTTGGACACCCACGAGTGAGAAGGGACCACTTAAGACTTGTAATGGCTACAAGGATTTTTATTTTTAAACAGGGTTGCATCCTATTGTCACATCTTAATGTGGGTGATATGTTGGAATCAAGCAACACTAAGAGGGGGAGTGAATCAGTGTTGTGCAATTTGCAACTTTATTAATCTATTTTCTCAAGTTCCTAAAACATTCAATCAAAAGAAAGATGCATGAACATATAATAGTAAGCCACAACACCATAACACAAGGATTTTTACATGCAAACCTTGTTAAGGGAAAAACCACGGTGGAGGTCAATCCACAATTTGAGTGCTCAAAATATAAATGTTTTACAAAAGAGAATGCACTTGCATTCAAGCACACTTCCTAGAGCTCACTACTCAAAATTTGGAAGGCTCATTGCCTTACAAAGATTTGGATTACAATAAAAGATTGAACTAAGTAGATAGCATCTACAAATGCCTTATTACAGTTCTAGTTAGGCACATAGATCAGATTTTGAACCTCCTATCTAATTTTGTACTTTACTTTGATTTGCTTCACAAAAATCCTCTTCTGCACTAATGAAATTCACTCAACTACTCTTCTGATATTCACACACACATCAACACATATCAAACTCTCACACATGCATATCAAAATGGATTAAATGATCTCATATATATATATATATATATATATATATATATATATATATATATATATATATATATATATATATATATATATATATATATCTGCTACCAAGAATTCAATCGCTATATGTCGGATTCAATGAAATAGAAAATATCTTCCATCCATTGGCTTAAATCATGAACAAAATTTAATGCACATCCACCAAATTCAGTCATAGCATAGTTAGGACCCAAAACAAAATATCCAATACAAAAATACTTTAAACAATTCCATCTTAAACATCCACAACACCCAACATTCACTTAGTCGGCCTTCATATATTGATGAACAAAAAATTGAACAACTGGATCTCCTAACTCATACACCACTTGATGTGATAGCCCAAAAATCAAGAATAAGAAATTTCAGATACCCAATGACCTTCCTTGAGATCCACAACCAAAACTGATAAACTAATAATGCAAACTACTTGATAGATTCAACTTTAGTTGGGTACCCTGTTCTTCACTCTGTCTTCCAATATAGTTAGATACAATAGTGCAAACCGGATCAATGACTTAGGTTTCCATCAATGAAAACACTAGAAGCCATATGCCAACAATCTCCCCCTTTGGCATTGATGGAAACACTTAGTGAAAAATTATTGTGTCGAAACCTTCAAAACCTCAAAACACCATAACTCAACAAAACTCAAAACTCAACAAAACTCCCCCTAAGATTGATAAGGAATTTTTCACCGCTCTCTCTCCCCCTTTAACATCAATGAAAAAAAGATAATAAAATATTTTCTTTCTCCCCTATGAAGTGTAGCCAAAAACTTGTTCAAAAATTTGAATAAATACAACTGCTAATTGAAGATAATTTTGTACTTTTCCTTCATCTCTGGAAAAAACTTCTTCCATGCTTCCACTACAATCCTGGTGATTATGATCATGCTATTGTTTTCAGATGGTCGGCTGATAATCTTGATGAGGTATTTCAGAATGGTGAAGGAATCTTCCAATACTTCTCCCTTCCTCAATATATCAATCAATTGTTCTAGCCTATATTCTGTTATGTCCTTCACTTTCCAAAAGGTATCAACAATCATGTTCCTAGTGTTCTAGGCATTTGTATGCTATGTCTACAATTCTTGAATCCTTTTCCTGATCACACCATCTTGATCTTGAGACATGTTAAAATTTTGACCAATACTATTCAGCTCTGATTCAATTTGTTCTAGCTTCTCCTTGTACTTGTTGATTTTATAAGGTCATCGAAGGCAATAGTTATAAATGTTGTTTGTTGTGCTTATGAATTTCCTTAGTTTATTCATGTGCTTTTTCAGCTTGGTAAGTGACAATATGTACTGCTTCTTCAGGTGTAGAAATACTTCTTATTTTGAGACTTAGAGTCCATGATTTCCTTGATACATTCAATCATCTCTTCTGGCAACTTATTCTACAAACTCTCCAATTTGATAAGATTTTGCACAAAATGAGCACTTAGTACGCTTAAGATCATGTCCTGCTCATATGAAGGTTTGATATACCACATGTTTACAATTTTCTACATTCCATCTTCTTCATGAACAAGCTACAATAGCTCTTCCTTGGTTAGATCACCTTCTTCACTTCCTTTTTTCATTGTCTTTTCTTGTTCTGGTTCAACTATTTTTAGTTCTTTTGCAAGGGTGTCCTTAGTTTCCTTATCAAATTCCTCATCTGGTATGTCAACAGTCAATTGTTCTTTCCCTTTCCCTTCAAATTTTGAAGTCTTGCAAGTTGGTGGAGTACCTTCTCTATTTCTAAAAAATATTTTGTAAGATATTCTATGCACAATGTACCTTGTTACTTGATCCTTAATTGTGGATATTACCAATGCCCTTTGATCTCCAGTTACTCCAATTAGGGTTTTGACTTCTTTGTTTTGGAATGAATTCTTCCTCAGCACTTCCCCAACCTTACATAACCTGGTTACAGCTGTGATCACTTTTCAAAATATGATAGGGTTTATCTAGAGTCAGAATATCATCATTCAATCTGTTTAGAATAAACTCAATGATTTCTATGTTTCTAAAATAAGGAAATTCACTCCAAATATCCAAGCTTTTATGTTTTTCTTCATTCAACCATTTCAATTCATCATTCAACAACATGTTTCTTTCGGCTCTAATCTTCTTGCTACTATACTCATCTAATTTTACCATTCCTTTGAATTGTTCCATTTTACCTTTCATACGCATGACTTAAAAATACCAAAGAAATTCTTCATCCTCACACCAAATTTATCAATACAATCAAAGTACCTGATGGATTACGGTTTCATCATCGAATTCTCTTTACGCTTTCAAAATTCTAATGCGGAGTTCTCTCCTTATTTCCTTCAACACAAAGTGGCAAATGAGGGTTTCAACTTTCTTTTTATAACTCACATACCTAAATTTTATTGTAATAATGCTTTTTCCCTAACTTATCTGAATACCCTGTTTTCTCAGTCATCAAACAAAAAATTATGTGGACCTTCAACTCAACACAATATATTTTCCCAATTATTGCAATAGTTCATCTGTAGATCATTAGTGCAACCACTACACTCATTCATATCTCGGTGTCAATTATTGGTAGAGGGTTTGAAGGGTTTTCTTGACAACTCCCCCTAGGCCAAAGGCCTAAAACTAATTCCTAGAGGAATTAACAGAAGCAAGTTCTAGTGCTAGCTCAACAGATGAACTCTTCTTCACCCATGTCTTCTTCATCTAATCTCTTATTTCATCCATAGATACTTTCCATTTTCCTTTATCATCTTTCTGCATATTTCTTCCTTTGTATACCGTACCTCTTCTATCTGTATTCTTGTTTATACAAAATCTTGCAATGTGACCATATTTTTTGTAATTAAAAAAAACAAAATTTACTTGTCCAGACCAGTTACTCCATTGATTTCTTCTTGATCTACACTGGTTAGCAATATTCCCAAATCTTCCATAGGTATAGCATCTAACACTCTTATTAACAAAGTTGTTTGACACATTTCCACATTCAATTGACTTATGACCAAACTTATTGCAATTGAAACACTAACTAGAAAATGAATTCATTTTACTTCTACATTGAGCATCCATATGACCAAAATTATTGCAAGAAAAATAGTATCCATTAAACTTTTGAGCATTAGGTTGTCTTACCGAAAGCCCTTTTTCCTTGTTCATTTGATTACCTTGCCTGAAATTCCTTTGTCCTGATCGAGAACTCTCTCCTTTTTCATAACCAAGGCCTCACTTGTCATTTCCATTCTTCTATCCTTGAGTCAGCTCATCAAGCTTAACTAAACTAATCTTGAACTTCTCCTTGTATTCATTTGCAGTAGCAAGTTCATCTCTAAGAACAATAATCTATTTTTCAAGCTCTTCTTCATTGTTTCTAGATTGTTGCAGTTTCATCTCTAACTGAATGAATTCTCCATTAATTTTGTTGCATTCATCAGGTCTCTCTTTTAGGGACTAGACAAGATTTTCCTCATTCTTCTTTCTTTCTTCAATTTCCTTAGTCATCTTCATTGCCATAGATTCCATATCATGCTTTAGGGTACTGTTGTCTCTACCAAGCTTTTCACATTCTTTAGTTATCTCCTTTAAGGTCTGATTCAGGTGAACATCATCCATGCTTTTGCTCTCTTTCTACTTAATTTGATCACAAAGATCCTTTCTCTTCTCCCTAGACTTAATAATCTGGTCCTTCAACTTCTGAATGAATTTGTAAGGCCCAACCTCGTTTATAAATTATGTAACGCCTTGATAAGTTCAATTATTTTTGTTTGGTGAATAAATTGATGATTTAACCTAATTCCATGTTTAATATTTTAATTTTCTTATGAAGTTGTAAATCTCGACCCTATGATCTATGAGGTAGTTAAGGTTTTGTGTAAGTTTTAATTGTGTTTAGGATTTTAATGATTGTAGATTAGTATAAACCTTTTTTGTGGAGCTTTATTGAATTAAACCAAGTGATTAAGGGTACAAGTATAATTAGGATTTTGAAATCCTTAGTCAAGTCTTGAATTTCGAATTATCCTTTAAAGTGGTCATTTTAGGGTGTTGTTTGGTCAATTTTATTGATATTAGTGCAAAAATTGACCCATAGGACCTATACCTATGGAAGGGGGATCTTTTGGACATATGAATTTGTCCTTAGGGCATGATATGACCCTTCAAAAGTCCATTTGAAAAAGTGTGACGAATTTGAGTCCTTGGGAGAAGGGAGAAGTGACTTGTCACTCTCCCACCTCTCCCCAAAGTTCATTAATGAACTTAGGAATAGCATCAAGGCTTTCACATGTGTGAAGCCACCTTGTAAGAGATGTTGGGTAGAGTGTCATAGTACATTCCCCATCTCCCCAAAAGTTTCACACATGTGTGAGAACTTGTGGGGATGTATGTTGAAAGATCAAATGAGAGAGTGACAAGTGTCTCTCTCTAATTCAAGTGAATTCAAGTTGAATTCCTATATACTTGGATAGAAAAGAGGAAATAGATGTTACCCACTTCTCCCCTTGGAGAACTTTTTTTTGAAAATTTATAGTTGGGAAAGGAAAGGAAGGGAGATGGGAAGGAAAGCAAAGAGCTCTCACATGCAAAGGAGATGATCAAGGAACAAATTTTGTGGAGATAAGTTATCCTTCTCATTGTTATCAAATTTGTTTAACTAGGAAAAATATTGTTGTGTTATTTTGGTTAAAGTTTTCAAAAACAAGTTAAGGAAGATACCAAATCTTTATGTATGAAAATTTAGAGTGTGTTTGGTGGATGGATAGTAAGAAAAAAAAACATAAATAAACTATTCTTGTTAGTCTTCTTACCAAGATCATTGGTAGCAATTTAATTATTGCTCGGGGGTATGACTAGAGCCCGAGAGGCTTCATGATGCCATTATGGTAGGGTGGAGAGCAAGCCTAAATTATTTGTGTGTCATTCTCATTTTTACAAATGTTGGTTAGAATATGAAATAGCTAGTATTATGTTGTAAAATGAAAGAAGAGATAAAGCAAGTTGTGTTCATTGGTATACCTCTTTAAATTCTCATGTTATATTCTCAAAAATGGAATGAAACAATTTGTTATTCAATGATGTGATATATATTTTCAACTATTCTTTTGTGAATGCAAGGGATAATGGAGCCAAAGACTTTTTTTAAAGGTCATATTATATGGCATAGATTGTGAAAAGGGTGTTGAAACCCTATCCTTTTATCTTTTCCTCATGATCTTTTCCTCATGATTATGCTTGTAGTAAAAATATCTTAAGGTTGTGGCAAGAATTAGACAATGATATTACTGTTGTTAAGGCAATTAGATTTAAATTAATATTGTGTCTCCTTTTGTATTTAATGAAGGAACATTTTTATTTAACCTTACAAAGAAAGGTGTATTATTGTGAAGTTAATGTATGTGTTGAATATAGTTAATGATATCCTTCAACTATTATTAACAATACAAGTTTTCATGTGAGATTTAGTCTTCTCTATAAATTTCTAAATTATTAGGAACCATTTAATTGTATAAGTCATTGAATATGAATAGAGATAATAATATTTGTAACTTTTTCAATAGTTTTTTTTAAACTACAAATATTTGAGAGTTATAGTAAAACATATTTGAAGCAAGTTTAGTACATATATAATTATATTTATTTTTAAGAGTAAGAAATATGACATTTTAGTTGATGAATAAAATATTGTTTTAAAATAGAACTATTTTTAAATTCTTTCTTTAAAGAAAACTAATATATTGGTATAATATGTTTATTTTGGATAAATGGAAAAATCAATTGTTGAGATTGTAAAAAGATTCACTTTCTAAAGTTGTAAAATATTACTTTCCAAATTTCAAACAACTCTATATATTTGGGAAAAATAATATAAATTTCTAAATATATATTAACCAACTAATAATCTTGATAAGGAAAAAAATAAAAAAGACAACTCATATTACATAAAAGGCATAAATCATTTTGGATGAAAATAAATAAATATTATATTATATAATATGTTTCACAAATAATTCCTTTATATAAATATAAAAAAAATTAAAAAAATTATATTCATCAAAAGTATGAATCTGATATTCTGGTTATTAAAAAAAAACATAAAAAGAAGATAGAAAAAAAAGAATAATAATAATTATTATGTATATATTCAAACAAAAGAGTTTAATTTAAAAAAAAGAGAGATAGAAAAAAAAGACACCAAAAAAAAAAACAAAAGAGCATCAACAGGGGGTAAATAAATTAGATAAATAAATACATTTATACTCACAAATTTACATACTTATCTGTAAAACCCCTATTCCTTCAACATCCAATATAGTTGCAAATAGATTTATTTTTCTATATACATATTGTGTATACAGAGCAAACAATAAATAAAGAAACAAAAAAAAAAGAATAACATGATCTGAGAATGTGATGAAACAGAGGTGAATAAGAATGCAAATATAACTACTCATCAACATTCTTGATACAGACTAACATGAGTATTTTTTAGTATCTAATCAAAGAAAAAAAAAATAAAGCAAGGAAAACAACGTTCTCTCCCTCTCTCCTGCTAGCCGTCACCCAAAGTCTGAGCAAGATCATTTCAAGAGGAAATAAATTATCTCATAATCTTCATATTGTTATTATTAACAGTGATGTTATAAGCTTTATAATTAAAATGATTAATAGCCAAACTAGAAAAATATTAAATTTGTAAAGATTGATATCAATAAGGAGGAAAATCAACCTTGATAATATTAATTAGATTTTAAAAAAAGGTTGAACTGAGTAGATAGCATCTACAAATGTCTAATTAGAGTTCTGGTTAGGTGCATAGATCAGATTCTAAACCTCCTATCTGATTCTACACTTTGCTTTGCTCTACTTCACAAAAATCCTCTTTTGCACTAATGAAATTCACTCAACTGCTCTTCTAATATTCACACACACATCAACACATATCGAACTCTCACACATGCATATCAAAATTAATTAACCGATCTCATATATATATCCGCTAACGAGAATTCAATCGCTATATGTTGACTTCAATGAAATAGAAAATATCTTCCATCTGTCAGCTTAAATCATGAACAACATTTAATGCATATCCACCAAAGTCAGTCATAACATAGTTAGGACCCAAAACAAAATATCCAATACAAAAATACTTTAAACAATTCCATCTTAAACATTCGTAACACCCAACATTCACTTAGTCACCCTTCATATATTGATGAATAGAAAATCAAACAACTAGATCTCCTAATTTGTACACCACTTGATGCAACAACACAAAAATTGAGAATAAGACATTTCAGATACCCAATGACCCTCCCTGAGATCCACAACCAAAACTAATAATGCAAACAACTTGATAGATTCAACTTCAACCGGATACCCTGTTCTTCACTTTGTCTTCCAGTATAGTCAGATACTACAGTGCAAACTAGATCAATGACTTAGGTTGCAATCAATGACAACACTAGAAGCCATATTCTAATAATCATGACACAGAAAATCTCATGTGCTAGCTCCATGAGAGTGGTATTGGATCCATTAATTCTATTGGTAAAGGTGCAAAGGCCAATTCATAGTCTTGAGTGAAGGCATTGAATACGTAATCTCTTTGAACTACATAATCCAGGGAATATGCTCGATCCATTTTGATCCTTCTAGCCATTGCTACTAGTTTGAGATTTATCTCCAAGTCTTCAATTCTAACTTCTTGATACCACTTGGCTTCTAGTGGATATAACTCGATTCTTAGGAAATCATAGCCAATGTGAGGATAATGTGTCAAATATTGGTCCATACATTGAATCATTTTTCTCCATAATAGTGTATGAATGTATTCCAAGAATTATTTCATATCTTCATTAAACCTTGAACCAAGTAAATCTATGTACTCTTCAAAAGAGTCTTGGTGGAAAGTAATTCTACTTATGAAACCATATTAATACATTTAAGCAGATTCATCTTGATTTTCTTCGACCAATTCATTCCAAACAATCCTTGGATCTTAACATGGATGCAACCATATCTGCTACACCAATGTCTTGTTGGTGCATCCTGTAATCTCAAAAGTGCTAGAAAATCATTTTCTTCATCATAGTCAACTATTCCTTGTTCATGGTAATATTGGATTGTTTTCCTTAGTTCCTTGAGCCATTTATTCAAAAAATATGACTCTAGTAGTCTTTTAGCTATATGTTCTGGAAAGTAGGGAAAAATCCTTTTACTATCTTCATCCTCTAATATTTCATCATTTTCATGGAAAAACATTGGAGTTCTGTCAGTTCTGTAAAAGGTAGGGTCCTAAAAACAATACAAAAATAGATGGATCCTACAAGTTCTCTTGTCAAAGCATCTTCTAATGGATTATTTTCTCCTTTAATCCATTCTATCAAAATTATAACTGAGAAACTCAAAATACCATCTTGCTACCCTTCCTTGGGTAATGTCTATTAGGCTTCTTCTTCAGGAAACTTCTCATTGCTTGACTATCTGTGTGAACCATAAATTTTATTGGCTTGAGGAATATTTTGAATTTTTCCATTCCTTTTTTTTACTGCCAGTATCTCTTTTTCATATATGTGGTATCTGCTTTTAGTATCAGTAAATGTTCTAGACCTATAGCTGCAAATACTCCTTTTCCCATCTTCTTCTTCTTGAATAAGGACAATAGACCATGTTTTTTCAAAAGCATCAGTATATAAGAATAGTGGTAAATTTGGGGTTAGAATTTGGAGAGAAGGAAAATTCTGAAACTTGGATTTGATCCTTTGGATAACTTTTGTAGCCTTCAAAGACCATCCTTCTTTCTTTCCTTCTTTGAGGTGTTCTTGAATAACTATTTTGTCTTTAGCTAATCCTCTGTAAAAAGGTGTCACATAGTTCAGGCATCCAAGGAACCTTTGGATTTTCTTTTTATCTTCTAGTATGTCTGGAAATTCTTGAATGTGTTGAAGCATGTGAGGTTGTAGTTGAATTTTACCTTTATTTAAGCAAAGACCAAGGAAATCTACCTATGATTTCCCAATTACCATTTTATTTGCAGACAAACAAATACCATGCTTCCTGATAGTTGGATAAAGCTCCTCCAAGTGTTGCAAATGATTAGTTTTTGAGTCAAAAAAAACAAGAATATCATCAATGTAAACTACACAAAATTCTTTTAAATATTTTAGTGCCTAGTCCATTCTTCGCTAGAAATAAGCTAGCACTATATAGAGACCAAATGGCATAACATTCCATTCATACAATCCTTGAGGGACTAAAAATGTAGTTTTGTATCTGTTTGATTCTTTTACTTTGATTTTCCAAAGTCCCGACTTGTAGTCAAACTTAGAAAACACTTTCTTATTTGCAGCTCTTTTGATCAAATCTGAACTAAATAAAATTGGATAGTTGAATGGAAGAATGATATCATTAAGAGGCTTATAATTGATACAAAATCATTTCTTACCTCTTTGTTGTTCAACTCTTTTTTTTACTAGAAATGTCGGGCATGAAAATGGGCTTTTGCTAGGTCTGATAAAATTGTCTTCAAGAAGTTCATTCAAGTGCTCATCCATTTCCTTTAGTTCTGAGGAACTCGTCAGATATGTTGGCTCATGTCGGATAACTGACAGACACTCTGGCCTTATCTGAATTTCACATTCTTCATGATCCTGTGACCAAAACTATAATGGATTCATGCTGCAACAATCCGTGTAATATCTATTCTTGATTTCATCAAACATTTCTGTAGATGATTTTTTTAGTTCTTTGAATGTCTCTTTTCTCTCTCTTTTCCCACTATTTTAAAACTTATGATTGACTATCTTAAGTGTAGGTATTTCTACCTGACCATCTTCATGTCTAAGAGATATTTATGTTTCTAGAAGTGAAGCAGTTCATATTTAGTGAGAAGAAAAAAACTAATAGAAAATTATCTTCTAAATCATTATACTCAATGAAATTAGTTACAAACATCTTACTCATAATTTCCACATGTATATCCTATGCATATCTGTCCATATGAATCCTTTCTCCATTGATGGCATAACTATGTGATAAATCTAGTCTAGGCTTCTAGAATTTTGGAGGTAGAGCATTTGCCTTAGCCAATGACCTTGAATACCTTGTATCAACAAAGGCATCCATAGGAATCTTCTTGAATCCTGGGAAATAGAAGTTAATTCTGATATAATTTCCATTATTCACCAATAATAGAGATGCACATTTTTCTCTTGTTTGTTGAGTGATGCTATTGTTACTATTGCTTTCTTCCTGTGATTCTTCTTTTTTAGTTTCAAGCTCAGGGTCAGAATTCTGGTGATCTAACTGTTGATCTACTTTGAAGAGAATTCCCTCTATTTCTCCCACCATGGCAGAAAAATTTCTAATTTCTTTGTGTTGAATTTTAGTTGCTCGTATGAGATCAACCATGTCGTCCATAATAAGATCATTTTTTTTGGAGAGAACAATTATATCAATATCAACAAATCTTGTACTATGTTTTGAAGAAGATGGTTTGTCCTTTTTTCCATGGTGGAATTTTGTAACCATGGTCGATATCTTTGGTATACCCTTTTTTGGGTTTCTTTCGTTGTTTCAATTGTTTCTAGAGTTCTTCTTTTTCTGACTCTAATTTCTTAAGTCTTTCCAAATGTTGTTTAACAATATTTTCCATTTCTTCCTTTGTTCCTATGGTTTTATAAGGATCTTAAGATTTCTCAATTTGAATTTTAAGCTTGACATCATCTAGAGTGTGTTTAAGCAAAGAAAACAAATAACCTTCTTCTTCTTCAGAAGGAGATTCTAATTCAGAGGATGACCTTCTTTTGTCATAATGTATTTTCCTATCTTTAAGATCCTTAAATCTCATCATGTAGCTAGTATCAAGAACAATTTCAAGTAATTCATACAAATTATCCATATCAAGGGAAACATATTTACTATTTACTATTTCCCAATCCTGATTTTCATATTCAAATATTGCATAAATCTTAGTGCCAGGATTTAACTTCTTTGGGAAATTTGTTGCATAGTGAGGTCATTTAAAAATAAAACATTTGACTCCTCCTGGGACCTTTCTATTTCTTTTCTTTAGTAAGGATGGTGGTGGTTGTTTAGAAAATCTTCTTCTTTTGTAGGGAACAACCTTATACCTTTTCTTGCCATACTTTCCAAATTTTCTCATTTTGAATGTGTGCTCTCCTTCATACCTATTCTTAGAGAATTGTCTGCATTTGCATTTCTTTTTACAACTTTTCTTTCTGAATTGTTTGAGTCTTTGGAAATCTACAATCTGGTTGACATATGGTAAGTCACAAAATTATTTCAAATTGCATGTATAATTATATTCTTCCTTATTGGCTTGCAAGGCTCCTAATAAGCATTATTTTTCAAGCTTGTAGCCAATAACTCCTTTTAATTTTGCAAAAGTGCATTCTTCTACTATCTTATGCTCTTTCCTTATAATGTAGTCTTCTGCCCAAGTTCCTAAACCACAAGGTAATGAATTCAGATAATACTATTTAGTGGTTAGGTCATGTAATTTATTGGTTGTTATCATAAAGGCTTCAAAGACTAAATTGTATGAGTGGAACTTGGCCATATTTTTGAACTTTAGAGTTTGCAATATCTTATTGGCCTTTCTTATTTTATTTGAAGTTTCACCATAGAAGAGATCAATCAATAATGACCTAAATTCTTCAAATCCTACAGTGAATATATCATACTTTCCCATATCCTTTTGCTTGACATAATCAATGTTCTCATCAAGGGAACTCCTTTTGCCATGATCTAGTAGATTGTTTCACCAATTTATGAGTTTTCCAGAGAGTAATCTTATTGCATACAAAAAAATTTCAGTTCATTCCATGGGCCACTCCTGTTGAACATGTTTTCAAGTGTATATGCCCAAGTGCAGATAGTATCAAAATTAAGATTCCACAATTTTATTAATGTTTAGAATATATCTGCTTACAACAAACGGTTTTGGCTACTCAAGCTTAGCATTTTCAGTTTTATCTTTCATTTCAATATCTATGTCTACAAGCTTTTTCATGGATTCCCAAGGTTCGACCTCTTGAAAATTCTTATAATCAAAAAATTCTAAATCTAATTCCTCAAAATTATCAACATCAATATTTACAGACATTTCAGACTCACTAGTAGAAACTTCAAAAGTATTTACATCAGATGTAGTAGACTCTTTACCATTGGACTCTTTGTGGGAAAAACCAAGTTCATCCATGTACACAAGTTCTACTTGTTCTTCTACCTCTAGTTCTTGCAACCAATCACGTATCTTTCCTTTTTCTTCTTTGCTGGCTAAACTATGTTCTTTGACTTTAGGCATAGACATTTGTGTAGAGGATTGAGGTTTCTTCGAAGTTGTTTCAATGATTTCTTCTTTTTCATCCCTCCTTGTTCTTCTTTGTACTATTATTCTTTCTTTTTGGGATTGGTTGCTCTTGTGCTTTTCCTTTCCTTTCTCTTTCTTCTTCCTCAGAACTATCTTGACCAGTTTGTGTTTTCCTAATTTTCTTAGCTACTAGCCAATTTTTTTCTAATTTTCTAGCTACAACATCTATGTATTTTTGATCTTCCGCATCTTTTTTCTATAATTTTTAAAATTTATTTGATTATCATAGGTAGATGTTATATAAATATCTTGATGAGACTAGTTGGTTACCATAGTCCTAACATCTTTTTGTGTCTAAGTTACTTGGTAGCTGACACTAGAAAGATTGTTTATGATAGAAGAAGAGTGTTGCTCAATCTTCGTGATATAAGAACTAATTTTATTTTGGTTAGAAGAAACATTATTGAGCTCAATTTGAGTCTTCAGAAAATTATTTATTCTTCTGATGTCTATAACCATATCATCAATATTGTCTTGTGCTGAGATCATCCATTGGGCTAACCAATTTCTCTAGGCTTCAGAGTTTTTCTGTTTTTCTCCCAAGTCAACATGAAGTCTGGCTTCAAATCTTCCCCACAATTGTTTGTCTGGATTGACAATAGTAAATGTCTTGAGGATCAGCCACCTACTAGGTTCATAGCCTATGTCTTCTAGGTAAGTGCACCAAGATGGTTCTCAAAAAGGGGCTTAAGTGGCCAATTTTTTTCTAAAATAAGGAAATACTAACCTTGGATGTGAAATTGAGGATAGTTACACTCAAAATTTTGAGATGGAACAAAAACAAGGATTGAAGTGCTCTGAGTCTACTTTATAAACTACTAATTTATTTTGAAAATGGTTGAGATTAAGGGGTTCAAAAGAGGGACACACACAAATTGGTGTTGTTTTTGTCAGAAAAAAATAACATAGCAACTCTTGTACGACCCTAGCATAGTGAACTTTTTTGTAGTATTTTTAAAATCACTATGGTAAGAAGTTAGCTAACAGTATCTAGTTGATGCATGATTTTTCTGATAATTTTTAATGAATATTTGATTTTTTACTAATTTTCTAAGTGGGCACTTCCTGAAAAGCAGAATTTTGTCTATGCTTCCCCTACAAATTTTGGAAAGTAATTTTTTTTTTTTTTAAAGTGTAGAATGGAGTCTAGTTTCTAAAAAATGTAATTTATTTGAAATTTGATGAACAATTAATTTATAACCAAAAAAACACCAAACACTACATTTTGGCAAAAAAGAGACATGCAAACAAAAGAAATTATGGATGAAAGGCTTAACATTGTCAAAAAGTGAAAAAAATTACATCACTGGATAGCTAAGAGAGAACCTAACATTTTTCATTGTTCGATTTTGTCAATATTGAACCAGATGCAATCCTGATGGTGAGCACAAACCCAATCATGTGAAAAA